>JAVSCE010003657.1:0-70402 GCA_032199065.1 Smutsia gigantea | reverse complement strand
TGCTTGTCTCCTTGGATATAATCATTTGCATAATTGTGATTCTTTTCAATAATAAAAAAGGATTATATAATCTTGGAGAAGCAAACATCATAAAATTTAAATTTACATAAAATTAAAGTAATAAATGTTCCTTGGTAACAGAACTATTAACATCTACCAAAAGAACAAAGTCTTTAATATTACAGCCTATGTATTAATAGAAAATCATTTTAGATTACACTACTCTTCAAATGTCATTCAAAATAAAAATTTTAGCTCCCATTTTGAAATCACAGTATCGAAAGGAAGATCAGTAGTACCAGCCATAATATAATGTTTCTAATAAATGAAGGCAAAGGGGTGGGAAGCAGATGTATTCATGCAGTTTTGCCTCCGTGAAGAACAAAGGCAGAATTGAAGCCATAGTCTACTCAGATGAAAGCTGGGTTATGTTAATCCATGAGCTCTTTATTCATCTGTGGTGTTCTATTTGTCATCCACACTAGCGGCACCCAAAACAGATACCCAACAGCCAAATACCACATTGGCCCCACTCTCTCCCATTGTGGGGGCTGACTCAGATGCTTCTCCAAACTGTGTGGCAACTACTAAACTCCTAAGGAAATTCCTGGGGATGCAGCCAGTAATCCGGCCTTGCCCCTGACAAAACACAGCTCTAAGTCGCCACCCACTCTGCTCCTCCCTCCGTTGCCACAGAAGAGTAGGCAGGCGGTCTTCTCTCAGCACTAACCATCCAACTCTCACCCAAACCCCCACATGCGCAGGAGGATTCTCCTGTACAGAATCACTTGCTTTCAAATCATAGAATCTGGCTAACTTATACAAATTTAGGTAAAGAATAAGGGGAAGATGTGTCTCTTAAAAAATCTCTTTTTAGTATTTTACAAGCCCTTTCCTCTCCAAAATCCAAAGGTAGACTGGGATGACTAAACTGTCCCAGCAGAATGAGATGGGTCTTAAGAGAGTACTGGACAGTGAGGTGCCTGAAGGCAGGGGACTGGGCTGATTTTGCGAGGGCTTAGCAAGGTAAGCTCTATATAAATATGAAGATACCTAGAATAAATAAATACATGAAAAATTATACCCAAACCCTCCACATTTTTAAAGCATACAAACATTAAAAGATTAGAATTATATATCAACATGTGAATACTTACAGCAGAGTGGTTCACAATACAGGCTTTGAAGTGAGAAAGATTTGAATGACTTACTGGTATGTCATTTAGATTAATTAACTCAGGCAAGCCACAAAAGCCCTTGACCCTTAGTTTTCCATGTCAATGTGAATAACATTATAGAGATGTTGTGAGTATTAAATAATATATGTGAAAGTCTTGGCATGGTTCCTGATGTAAGGAAAGCACTCAGTAACTGCTGGCATTATTATCATTATTACTATTGTTATAGTGTCAACATCTGATTTAGTTCACAAACACCAAAGTCATGATATTCCTTTTAAAAACTGTACAGATAAAAATCACCATTATTTTTTCATTTTATAAAAATTGTCATTCACTGAAGCTCAGTGAGTACAGTTTACATTTATTTGTACAGATATATCGATTCATCTCTGTGATGGACAAAAGAAGTGTACATAGGTTCACATCGTTTCACTTCTACTGCTCACTGTTCATCCTCCATATTCCCATGGGCTTGGTCACATATGCTTTGGAAGACTAAGAGAATGCATTTATGTAACATAACTTTTGAGGGGAAATGGATGACTTATGAAATATAAACACCTAAAGGATTCAGCAGAGAAGCACTTACATAAGTTTCATTGATTTGAAAAGAAAATTGACCTCAAAGCCTGTACAGGCCACAGAAAGTGTTACATTTCTAGCAAGAAGAAATTCTCTGGCTTCTTTACACCTATACTTTACACCCAGACCATAACCTGTGTGAATGGTTCTCAAAGCTACTGATTGACTATAGCCTTGATCTGTTATTTTTAATGTATGCATCACTAGGTAAAATCTCTAAACTTTAGAGATATTAGGAGGAATGTTTATTCCTCAATACTTTGATTTCCTTGAGGAGAGATTAGACCTCTAGGCCTCTTGCTCCACCCCTTAACTCCACTCCACTAAGATGCACTGAGTTACCTGGTGGGTGGGTTTTACAGCCATGGGTCCAAAATTATATTAGTGGGCCAAAATCCAAGTCTGTAAGCATTCTCCTTCCCTCTTCATACCAGACCAGTGTCAGGTAGCAATTCTAGGTAAGTGATATCCTCTGCAGAATCAAATTTACCCTCAGGTGGACAGTTCCAAAATGGGGGTAAGGGGCAATAAGCCACTGCCTCAGATATAACTTAGTAAAAAATGTGGTGCTTTCATCACTATCTTTTGGCCACTGTTTAATGTTCAATTGGGTCTGAATGTGAGTGAATTATAAATATGTCTTTTTTTTAGCTAGACATCTGGAACCTTATTTCTGAAGACGAGATCCAGTCTGATTCCTTCTCTGTAAGTCTAGGGTAGGACAGAGTACACAAGACTCATGTAGGTCTCTAAGCAGCCTACGTGTTAAAGAGCATGGGGTTTAGAATAAGACAGCCCTGAATCTGAGTCCAGCTCTGCAACTTTCTATACCCTTGAGACAAGTTAATTAAGGTCTCTGGGCTTCAGTTCACTCATTTATAGAAATGAGGATAATAATAACTTAAAGTTTTCACAAAATGAAATGTGATTACAAATGCCTGATACATGGTAAACTCTCAATAAAGGCTGCTTTTACAGGAACATCATTTTTTGTTGCCATCAAAATCAGTATTTTAGAGAAAACTCTCTGCAGATTTTCATGCTCCCCTCCAAGACAAAGGCACACACCTGAACCCAGTTAGGTCAGCACCGAAGAGGAGTAGAAACTAGTGCCTATAGCAAATATGATGCCCTTACTTCAGAAAGGTTTCTGTGCTTTTAGGTACAGGAAAGTAAAGCTATTATGGCCCTGCATGATTTCAGAGGCCGTCGCCTCCATGTGAATAATTTCTTTAGAGATAAAAATTTTAAAAAGGAGACTGATAAAAAGGATGTTATCTGTGCCTTTCCAAGGATAATCCTGTCTGACTCTATTTGCTACTCTCTTAAATCCTATATTGCCCCTTTCTGGTATCTTCCCAGAAGGAACAACTACTGATTTTTAAAAAATACATCACAGGAAAGATTTTTCTGAATTCAAAACATGCTGTAAGACCTTAGCTCACCAAAAACTGGCTGTCTAAAAGCCTCAGGCTACTCTAATAGCACATATCTTCAAAGTTATCCAAACAAAATAATACCAGATTTAAGATCTAAGGAGTAGCCTTTAAATAGCTACCAACAAATGGAGAAAGGAAAGAAGTATTGGAGACACAAATATTTTGCCTAGTATATTACGATTGGTCAATTCACTACACAATGTGAAGAGAGTATTCTCTTGACTGGTGATTTATATAAAATATCAGCCTAAGACATTTCATCAGAAAAAGAAAAACAGCAAAGCATAATATTAGAGAAGAAAGGAAGAAAAGAGAAAAGACGGGTATAGTGGCAGTGATTTGAAGCAGTTAGAGGTGGGAGTAGCAAAAGGCAGCATATATCAGGAAAAAGATAGCCAACAATGAAGAGACAAAAGACAAACCTACTTGGCAATGTAGTGAGGAGTGAGACAATGATTGAGAATCCCTTACACATCATTAATATTACCTTAGATATGAGAAGTAGGCAAATGTATATAAGGCTTTAACACAGCACCTTGGAAGACCTGACATCTCTATGGGCACAACATGAGCTATTAGAATAAGAGAAAAACATCAGCGAATACCATATGCACAAGCAACACAGCAGAAATCGGTGCAGCATGGAAATTACCAAACAATCTTCTTTCACTGAAGGGCAAGGAACAGAATTATAAAACAGTTATAAGGGGAAAGGAAAAGCAACCAGTGCTAAACTAACAAAAAAGGATTATTGATCTGAATATTTATAAGAAGAGTTAACATTTATTATTTCCTAGGTATCATATACATTCTTAACTGCTTTACTGCAATAAAGCATTTAATGCAGCAATCCTGCAAGTGAAGTACTATTATACCCATTTTACAGATGAAGACTGAATCATAGAAAAGTAACTCAAACTTAGCTCTGACTCCAGAGTTCACAATCTTAAATGCTGTATTGTTTCTTCTCAGTGTCTTCCCCAAAAGAGGGGTATTTGATTTTTAAAATATATTTTGAATCATTAAAACTCTGGATATTCAAATTAGAAAACCCAGACCATAACTTGTGTGAATGGTTCTTAAAGGCTTCTTATCTTTGTCTCAGTGCACATTGAGAAGGTGAAAGATTTTTATTAGGCAATATATTTGACCTAATTGTGTGACTTTTCAGAAGGATGACTTTGACATTTCAAAGTGAGATGGAGCATTAGAAGGCTACATATTAGTTGGTATTAAAAAAAGGCAGCAATTTATGATGCTGCAAAAGAATGTAATTTTTTTCCAGGAAAAAAAAAGCCTCTGAAAATTACCTGAATATATTATACATTCGCAATGCTGATAAAACTGAATGGTTTTGGCAATAGTTGCTAACTCTGATGTTCCTAAGTGTCTGTCAAAGCATTTCCACACACATCCACAACCCCCTGTACAGATGTACACACCAACACACAGACACACATGTTCATGCACTCACACACAGTAGAATTTTTAAGCGCAATAAGTATAGACTCCTAATTCTTCTAAGTACTGGTCTGAATCAGGGCCTGGCTACAAGTGAACTGAGTCAGAAAACACAAAGACCTGCTGGAGATATGGAGAAGCCCTGGCAAAAATAATTTATAATACAGTCCTAAGGGACTGGGAATGCTATTAAAAACAGGCAGCAGTCAAAGATTCAAGGAAGCAAGACTTCAACTTCAGACAAGTCTATCAGAAAATGATGGGGGTTAAGACTCAGAAACTGTACTTAAGAAAAGAGACTCTGAAGAGCAAACTTGAATGTTGTTCATTAGGATCTCACTTTTAGAGGAGTGGAACTTAAATTTAAAACCAGGCAAGGTTTTTACAGTGGCATGGAAATTTTGAAACTACATCTACATATTCCAAACTTGAGCAAATGATTAAATATACTGAGGATGATGGGAGCTAAGTTTCTCACTGTTGGGGAAGTTACAAATACAGAAAGGGAGGATACTAAGATGTACCCTGTTTTGCTGAATTGGAATTGAAAGTACAAGTATGAACTCATGTAAAGTCATATGAGAGAGAGAGAAAGAGAAATAAATACCCACACAAAGTTACATTTCCTAGCTCTGTATGCTGATATAACCTAAAAGAAATAGCACACCAATAACAATAAGCACATCTCAAGTCCAGATCTTGGTTTCTAAATATTATTCTCCAATAAAAGGAACCAGGGCTCTTTGGAGAAGTGGCTGATTCCAGGGCTGGGACAGGGAAGGTACAAGATGCTAAAGAAGTACTTAAGGAGCAAGAAGATAAAGAAGTACTTATGGAATGATGGGGACATGTCAAAAAGGACACCAGAGACAGCTCAAAGGGACAATATGAGCAATCAAATAATAATCGTGATGGATTATACTCCACTGAATAAGAATCTATGATTATATCCCACTGAGGAAAATAAGAATCCATTGTTTATATATGATTTATATAAGCAAATAAGTCAGGGGTTAAGGGATGTTCTTTCTTACAGTAGAATAACTAATATGTGTAGAAATATAAGAGTTAAAAATCATCAAAGCATGCTAAAACCAATAGGTGAAAGTTTGACGAGAAACAGAATACATACATCTAGCCTTAAAGCACCTCCATACAGAATACTTACTAATTACAAAGTTATAGTAAAGAAAGCTAGCAGATACCACCTTAATCAGTTCAGCAGAGTTAACATCACCAATGTTGGGAGGAGCCACTATCATAAGCCTCCTGATACAACAGGCCCTGAGAAGGACACAGTATCTCTTGTGAGACAGTCATGTCAAAAGTTCATAACCTGAATCTAAACATAAGAAAACATCATTGAAGGATATTCTACAAAACAGTAACTGGTCTATATACTTCAAAAATGTCACAGTCAAGAAGCACAAAGGATAGAGGGACTGTTCAGAATTAAAGGAGACTCAAGATATATGACTACTAAATTCAATAAGTGATCGAAGATTGGATTCTGGAGTAAGAAAAAGAGCTAAAAAGATGTTATAGGGGCTAGTGGTTACCAAAGTGGGGGGAGGGAGGGAGAAGGGGATTGTGGGTATCATGATTGGTGTACATGGTGTGTGTGAGGTCACAGGGAAGACAGTGTAGCTCAGAGAAGACAAATAGGGACTGTGTGGCATCTTATTACACTGATGGACAGTGACTGCAATGGGGTTTGGGGGGAACTTGATAATAAGGGTGAATGTAGTAACCACATTGTTTTTCTTGTGAAACCTTCATAAAAGTGTATATCAATGATACCTTAAAAAAAATTCTTAAAAAAAAGATGTTATTGGGGCAACTGATGAAATTTGAATATTGACTATTGATTAGTCATGTTGGAAAATTCCCTTGTTCCTAGGAAATGCACACTGAAGTATTAGGGGAAAGTTGGAATGGTGTCTGCAACTTTCTCTCTCTTAAAGAAGATACATATATATATAAACAGAGGGAGAGAAGAAAAATATAAACAATTGGATAAAGGATATATGAGAGTTGATTGTTCTATCCCTGCAACTTAAAAAAAAAAATTTACAACAAAATCAACATTTAAAACAAACAATAAAACCTCAGGCAAGATTCTTGGGATTCCATCCTGGGGCTTGGATGCTTTTGTACATTCGGTATATGAAGGCACTGAATCTATAATCTAAAGAAGGGCCCAGGCATGCCGTGGAAAATAAAGGAACCAAGTTTTATCACCTGAGTATATGTAAAACAAAGACTGATCCGCAAAGAAAAAGGCGAGAACTCAGCTGACAAAAGTCAAAGGAGAACCAACAGCATAGCTAACTCAGTGCTGGGCAGGTTAAGTTACTAGTGTGAGCCTATACCAGTCCTCCTGCTTAGAGGCAGGTTTAGTCTAAGATTCTGAACATACATATACAAGTTACGTGGCCCTGCAACACTAAGAAGGCTGCATGGACTGGAAACCAAGTATATTATTACACTTAGATTTGCAGGAAGTTTCATGCAGCTGCAGTGTGTAACAGCTTGATTCAGCTGGAACCAGCAGCAATATAGATTTTTACAGCTTAATGCTGTAAGCTCCCAAGAAAGAAAATTTGGAAAATGTAATCATCCTAGAATTTCCAAAATCATCACACTTTGCCTCTCACTAACAGAGCATAAGCCAATGCATGGATAGAAAGAAACATTTTCTTTTTTGTGTCCCATTATCTTCTGTGTCCTTAAGAACCAGAAGATAAGAAAAGAGCTACCTTTATACTCTTGGTTCTCAAACCTAGCTGCACTTTGAAATCACCTGGAGAGGTTTTAAAACAACCAATGCCTGTGTCTCTCCCGGAAAGGTTCTATTTCATTGGTCTGGGGTGGGACCCAAACACCAATATTTTTTAAATCTCTTCAGATGATTCTAATGTGCCGCCTGGGTTGAAAACTACTAGTCTCGACATTGTTTCTGAAAATGTTGTTGCTGGATCACCTGTACTAGAATTATCTGGACTATTTATTAAAATACAAAATACTGGACCCCACCCCACACTTCCTAAATCAGGATTTTGGGGGTGTGGCATTCTTTAGCAAGTTCCTAAAGCAATCGTTTTGCTAAGTTTGATAACCACTGCTCTGGATTTTTGAAGAGCTCACTTTTAAAAAGCAAGGTTAGTTCTCCAGGGAATGTATTCTTTAACCACCACTGTGTTCCCAGAATATTACCTCACTGATCCTATAAAACTAGGTGCTTCTCAGAATATGATACATGATGATAGATGACATTTCTTGGGAAAATTGATGCATTAGGCAGGAATGATGCAAGGCTTTCATTCTGGTTTTAACATAGACTATAGACATTCTAATATATCTTTGCTTGGGATTCCATTAGAAGTCAAATATTATGAAAGGCTTGAAGAACACTGAGGTGTTGTGTTTCATCAGCAGGACTGCTGTCATCTGAAAATGATGATGAACAATTTGTTACCCTTGAGATACACCCTGCAGCAGAGCTCAATTTCTTGAAATGGTGATGGCTAATTTCCTTATATACTGGTAGCAAGTAATGCAAATCAGAGAATTACACATGAACTGCTGAAGATAAGTCCGTGATCTGTTCTGTGAAGGATGAAGAAATATGATAGTGTTCTGAATCTTGTAGTCAAGTCAAGAAGAAAAGAATATGATGATTTTCTGGAGAATAAGAAAACCACTTGGTTTTAGCATTCAATCTACCAATTAATTGTGCATAAACCTAGCTGTGTCATATTGCTCAAGATGTTCATTCACAGTACCTTTATGCAGAGAGCTAAGAGATTAAAATGGAAGCTCACATCAGGGTCTTTTTTCCAGAAGGGACATCCCGAAGTATTGCTGAGGTCATCACACCATCAAAACTGTAACAAACCTACATTTGCAGGTCTGAAATTATGATTCTGAGCCATTAATAGAAGAATAGATGACAGTGTGATATGCTTAATGAGGTAGGAAAAACACATACTGCAATTTTGGAAACTTCTGCAAAATTACATCAGTTAAATAAAGCTCTGGTACTCAGAGTTCAGCTCTGTTACATATGGAATTCTTAGTTATACAAAATATCTGGCCCTCCTTAGTTCTTTGGGTATAAATTTCATAAACTGTGTGAAGAGAACATACTAGGATTAGAAGCCCTCAGTATCGCCAAGTAATTGCATTCTACTTGCTTCATTTGGCTACATTAATGTGTCCTAAGAAACCAACTAGATTAACTCTTATTTATGTACTGAAGAGTTAAGCAAAGCACAAAGACATTAACATTCTATTCTCTCTGAGTATTCCAGTTCCATGTAACTCCATCTGGGAACTGTCACAAAGAAAAATGAACTAGTTTGCAATAATCATCTTTAGATTTCTATTATCACAAATAGATTTTTCTTTGACTTAATGCTATGCCATGATTACAAGTTTCACCCTATAAACTGGGAGGTGAGCCTGGACTTATTCTGTGAAATTCAAATGCACTTTATAATAATCCAAACACATTTTAATTTACCATGGTTAAATTTTTCAAAATATTATTCTATGATACTGAACCTCAGTCTTTCATTCCAATAAATACATTTTTCACAAAGCTAGGTAGATGATTAATCTTCTAACATTCACTATCTATGTTTTCAAACAGAGATCTTAAGTAAAACCATGTAAATGAAGTTGGCTACATGTGTAAATTTCTATGGGTATTTAGTAATAGATAAAAAATATAGATTCAAACATTAATGTAATAGAAAACCAGTGAGCAGCTAGAAAAAAGCAGCAGCAAGGCAGAATGAGGATGGCTTATCTACAGCTTTTCTCACACTATTTCAACCAAGTATTGGTTCTTTCATAGAACCAAGCATAGGTATAGGCATGGGGAAGACAGTAAAAATATTCTTAAAAATCCATTATGTTCAAAATATTTGGAACATTTTCAAGAGAGACAAAGTCCAGCACTTTTATGAAGTGTTTCTATTAATAATTTAGGCAGGGAAACAGTTCATAATCATTACCAGATGATACCTATCTGCTTTAAACAGTAATCATCCAGTTTGTTTGCTCCCTCTCCAAATCAGAAGGTAGCCTTGTTTTTCATTCATTTAGCAAGTAGTTTGTAAGCACCTACTGTGTGACTGGCACTGGGAATACTGTTGTAAGCAAGGCTGGGAAAGAGCAGTTAGGAATCATCTGAGAAACATAACATGGATGTTCAAAGGCTCGTTCTAGTTAGAGAAACATGGCTGCCATGGTCAGCTGGTCCATGAGAGTATTAAGAGAGTAAACGAACACAGCCAAAACAAGGACAGTATTAGACAGTTTCTAGAGTTAAACAGTAGGTCATGGGAGGTTGGTAAAAAAAAAAAGGCACTAGTTCTTCCTAGCATTCTGTGCTCTGTGATGTGAGTCACATACATTTTGCACATGTGTTACCTTTTTAAAAAATATTTTTTTGGTAAGAACAATTAATGTTTGATCTATTCTCAAATTTTTAAGTGTACAAAACATATTATTAACTATAGGCACAACATTGTACTGATCTCCAGAACATATTCATCTTGTATAACTGATACTTTAAGCTTGTTGAACAGCAAAATGGAGAGCTGCTGCATTGTTTACCTTTTAATGAGATGCTGTTAACTGGTTTTATATATAAAGTGTTGACCTCCTCAGTTTTATACTTAAGAGCCATAGGCACTGTCTAGAACTCCCTACTTGAATGTACAAGCTAAGCATTCACTAACTACAAACTTCTGCTAGGTCAGCCCTATTTCAGCGACATCAGCATCACATAAGACCATTTTATTGTATCTGGGGCAAGGGCCACTGAGAAAGCTAAGATGCTAGCTTGGAATCCTGACAGAACAAGGGTTTAATCAGCGTATGAAATCAGACATGGGGATCTAGACAGAAAGTGCTGGCCTGGCAATGATAACTGTTGATGATGAACAAAGGTATCCAGAAACATAATTTTCCTAAGAAACCTTAAGTATACACTGTAGTTATAAAATATACCATGATTTGAAACATAATTTTCCTAAGAAACCTTAAGTATACACTGTAGTTATAAAATATACCGTGATTTATCATTTGGACCTTGAGGTTCTCTGCGCTGCTTAAAGAGGGTAATGTGAAGACAGAGACAGAGATTGGAGTGATGCAGCCACAAGCCAAGTACAGCTGACAGCCACCAGAAGTAGGCAGAGGCAAGGAATGCATTCTCTAGAACCTGAAGAGGGAATGTAGCCCTGCCCACACCTTGATTTCAGCCCAGTGATACCGACTTTGGACTTCTGGACTCCACAACTGTGAGAGAATAAATTTCCACTGTCTTAAACCACCAAGTTTGGGTAATCTGTTGCAGCAGTTACAGAAAACTTTATACAAATACATGACAAATGCTGGTCTGGGTGCTAAGTCACTACTGAGTGAGAAAAGAAGCAAAAGCTGAGTTCCTAAGGTCATAAGTCTGAAATATCACCTCCTTAAATCTTGAGTGGTGGTGAAAGAAGAAACCAGAATGCTCTGGACACATTAGTGTTCCTAAGGGCTATTATAAAATTTTTATAAGAGTTCAAAAACCAGAATGAGAAAATAAATCTATTCATTCCTTCCATTTCCATGGCTATTAGATTGATATTTCTTATTTTATTTTGTTATGTTGTTTTCTTCCTGACAGAATCTTCCATGTACATAAATAATTTAGAGAAATATCTCAGTTGCGGCTATCAAAATAGCTTTTTTTCTTTGAAGATAGTTTTCCAAGAAATATGGGTTATGGCTTTTAAAAATTGATAGCACAAAGTGAAAGATAAAAGCAAAGGGTAACTTAAGTTGATTAAAGGAAACATAATGTATTTGGAGTGAACATTGGTTGAAGATGTTACCCTGGAACTCATACCAGAGCACTAGCAGCCATGGAGTAAGGGGTGTTGTAACTGAGCAAAGAAACAAGGTTTGTTTGTTTGTAGTAAAATTTTAGATTATTTTATTGACAATATGACACCTCAAGCCCAACTCAAAGTTGCAGACACTTAGAAAGGCTTATATGAATTATGCCCATCTGCATCCCTTAATTCACTGCCCCCGCCACCCACCCACCTACACATATCAGCATTATACAACACACAACGAGTACTGGTTACCATATAATATTTTCCTTTTGGATTTTTGTTACCTTACGACATGTATTGCCCACCTAGTAGAAATGAAGTTGCTAGATCAGCAATGTTCGACATAGGTTACATATTGCAAATACCTGGAGAAATCTTAAAAACACTATGCCTAGGATCTAGCCCCAGAAATTCTAGTATGTGGTGCAATCTGGACATCAGAATTTGTAAGAAGCCCCCAGTTGATTCTCAAGTGCAGATAAGGTAGCAAACCATCTGGAACCAAGGATACAGCTTTAGTCCAGAGCTGTTCAGACTCTAATGTACATATGAATCACCTGAGGATCTTATAAAAATACAGATTCTGATTCATTAGGTGAGAAATGAGGTTCTGCATTTCTTATAAGCACTCAAATGAAGCTGCAGTGGTTATTGAGGACGATACTTTGAGTAGCAAGACCAAGATCAGTACTTTCCTATTTCTAGAAAATGATAATATATACTATGTAAAGCACACTGCCATTTCCACATAAAGCTTCTCTTAGCAAGAAACAATTGAACTCCAGGGGCTCTGACTGCTGTAGGCCCTACCTACCACTCTAAGACCCAGAGAAATGATGGCTCAGCTCATCTGTAACCCACTGTGCTGCACACCAGTGGCATACTGGTTGCCTACCATTGGCTTAGCCCCACACGTCATTACCAATATTCAATACCTATAGATAAGACAAGCAGTAGACTTATATACAGAGGAGAAAATATAAACTATGTGTGCATTGCCAAAAGGTACACAGGTCATGAGCAGGTGACTCAACCTATAAATAAGGAAATTTAGGACATTCAAGTGCTACAGAAGCATCGTCAATGTAAACAAAAGGAAGAGGAAGAAGTCAATGAAGATTTGAAAAGTTACTGAAGTAAAACATTTGTCCCTTATGCTGGCTGCCCAATATTGCTCAAACCAGTTTGGTTTCTCCATTTGTGAACCTACCATAGTAGAATACCCAGAGACCAGTACAAAAGGGATAAGCAGGACGGGACACAGAGAAAAAATTTTAGCATCTCTGCAGCATTGAAAGGTTCACCAGTATGATATGCGTATCCTCTGCATCTAGAAGGAAGATGTAAATGGAAATACTACTGTTTATGGCATGGACAACAATGAAATACCTTTCTTATTTTTTCAAGTTAATAATTTAAAATGTGTTTCAACATGTTGGAGGAGGAAAATGAATCTACTATATAGTTAACTATTTCCCACTTAATTGCCTATAAATCTTATGCTTAATTTATTTTTATGAAAGGTAAAATTAAATTATTGTGCCCAGCAACAGGGTGTTTTAATTTCCATTCAAACGAAATGCAGATGAAAGGTTAGGGATAGAAATTTAAATAAATAGTGACAGATTCTAGGAGTTCCTGAACAGTCCCCAAATGCTATACCTGTAAAACCTCTTGCATATAAATACAGCTACATAGCAGTGTTGCATCTTCTGTGCAGACCACTTTTAATGCCATGAAATTAATCTGATCAGTGCAAGATATGTGCTCCTGGATTCCCGTGGGCCATTTTTATCAATAATTAAATCATGTAATTTTGTCTCTTTGTTCTCTTTGTTTATATTCTTTGTTATCCCACAATAAGTAAAATTAGTATGTTCAGAGTGGAAAAGAATCTCAAAGAGCTTAGCTCTCATATTCTATACATGTGGAAATTGAAACCCAAAGATCCTAAGTGGTTGGCCCAAGATTATACAGTTCAATAATTACATAACCAGGACTAGAAACAAGTTCTCTTGAATCTTTGTTCAGTGCTCTGTATACCATGAATATGTGTCAACTAAGTTTAAGAAGATAATTAAAGAGATTTATGAGATTGTGAAGCAGACGTGAAATATGCCTAAGCAGTAACCTGGGACAATACCATTAGAATGTTGTAGTCTTTATCAGGCATCACCTAAAAGGCAGCTAAGCTCTAGCTATTCTAGAAAGTATATATTTGTAGGGTTGTTTGTCAAGGATTTCAAAATCCCTAAGTGAGTCACTGTGAGTAACTTCTGGCATTAAACTATCTATCTGAGTCATCTACAAACTCGAAAAGCCCAAGAGGGGTATCTGATGGGTGAGCAGAAATGGATATTGACTTAGGTTTTAATGAAAAAGTTTCCCCATTCTAGCTGATGATTTATGTGATGAAATTTCTCTTTTTCTGATTTCTCTGCCTGTCAGTCCATTCCTGCAAAGGTCACTGTTGAATGGGTCAACATCATTTTGTTGACAATTTCTAATAGTATCAAATTGTACTGCTCACATCTTGTCACACAGAAGGAAAAACTTTTCTCAACTACAAGGATCTTTTGTCTTCATTATTATCATTTAAAAGAATGGTTGCAATCCTTTAGAAATTTGAGTGCAATCTGGGAATATTTGATGTGCCAACATTGCTCCCTCAAAAATATTCTATGAAATATATTTCTTTTTAAAATTAAATTTTATTTTATGGAATTTGGGAGGCTATATTTGTTCACATACTGAAGTGTTATCAAATCATTCTTTAATGTTATCTCCATTAAAACACAAATCTCTCTCCAATATTAGAATTATTTTCCCCTTTTATGAAAAGGGAGTCTGAAAATATTAAGGATTGATAGCATGGTATCTTTCAACCAAATATATCTTACTATGATATATGTTTATATTCTTTGTTATCCCACAATCAGCAAAATTGGTATGTTCAGAATGGCAAAGAATCTTGAAGAACTTAGCTTTCATGTTCTATACATGTGGAAATTGAAAATGATTTCATTCACCTACGGAAATATGTGAACTTTTGACACAAGTCAAAGCTCAAGTGACAGTGGTAGAATTCCAGAATCAGCATTTATTTGAACTGTCCAAGTATTTTACTTGTAGGAGATGCTATTTTTTCTGATATTTTTGCAGAGAATAAAGTTAAAACTGGAATCTCTTCTTTGGGTTTTTAAAATTGAGTATAAAGACAACCATAAAATTTGTTATTCATTTACATTTTTTGTCCCATCTGCTGACACACTCTTGAGGTCTCCGAAAGCTTTCCCACCTAGGTTATGAACAAACTGAAAAATAAAACATAGGCAAGAGAGGGAGAGAACCAAAATATCACCTTCGTTATTGATGGAGTGTAAGTTGAAAGATGTACCTTTAGTTTGGCTAATCAGGTGAACTTACTAATAATAAACCCTGGAATCATGCAAGTGAATTCACCCATTCATAGCAGCACTGAACCAGGACAGGCCCCCTTTTCTATAGGGGCAGAGCACACTGTGTCTCCCTACAGGCAGGCCTAGTCCCAAAAAAGGAGAAAGAAGGAGCTTAGCCAAGCATGCCAGTTGTTTACCAATCACATAAGTCATTCCAAACAATGTGGGACAGAGTGATTAAAATGAGTGTCAAGTTGCCAGGAGTGTGTTTACAAAACTCTCTCCTCGTGGAATCCAGGGAAGTTGGGAAATGGCATCATTCCCCTCTAACATAAACTATGCAAGATTTGACCCAAGTCTTAATAGTGCTCTCTCTATATATACTTCACTCCATCATCACTCTCTTCTGTTCTTTTACCACTTTACCCTGATTCCATTCTATTTACCACCAGGGAAAATGAGGCTCTTTTTGCTTATTTGGCTCAAGTGGATAAGGTGATGGAAGGCATATGCAAGCTCCCAAGTCTTTAACAAAACAGTCATGGAACTGAATGGGGAAGGTTGTGGTAGTAAAATGAGATGGGAAATACAATATTTTGGTAAGGAACAGAAGCAGGTTCATCCAGAAAGAGCCAGAAGAGATAAATCAGTAAATCCTAGTAGTGGCACTAACATTCTATCATTCTCGTATTTTCTACGTGCCTAAAAAGTGTTCTGACTTTGCCCAAGACATTGCTTGACTCACATGAGTCAAACCATGTGGCCAATAACATCTAATATCCTTCTAGGCAAAAAAAGCTTGAGCTAAAAGATATAGACTGAGTACAAACAGTTCTCATAGAGCCATACTCCACACATATAGATAAATGGAATAAGAAATGAATTGTAAATACCTCCACCAGGTCCATAAGTATGCTATTTTAGAGGTTTAAAATGTCATTTTTAACAACACTCATTACAAAGACATTTTCAATACTACAAAAGCTCTGCACTTTAAGAAGCTAGTCTGCAGTAATAGTATGTTATTAATGCAGGTGAAATGTCCAATCTTCTACAAAAAAAAGAGACAGGGGAGAGAAAAACTAATCAGAGTGCAACTTTTCACAGCTCCATTCTCCTGTCATCAAGCAGCAACTCTTTCAATAATCCTTAACGCTCTGTGCCAGCAGACCTCTGGGAACCACAACCTTACAAGCCATGACTTCATGGTCATTTGCTATGTGATAATCCTCTCTTCCTCTGGGAAAACAGGTAGACTTGATAAACTTCTCAGTAAGAGGTCTTCATATACAGGCCACTTCACTCACAATTGATAATTTATTATTATAACCATGAAAGGAAAATGTCTGGCACTGTATTCAAAATCTTAATACCTTGTTCTCTGTTTGGAGAGTATTTCAACACTTCTACTTTGCAATATTTCCCTTAGAAACCATAGGAAGCCCCAAGTGAGAAGGAGAATACTGTTAGTACCTGATATCACTGTCAATTAACTTATGTACAAAAAGGAAAGAAGATGAACTTGTACCCTAGCATTAGGTTGTGTTTAAAGAGAATCCTCTGGGTCCCCAGCCTAAAACAGGGAGAGTGGAGTATAGAGGGGGTGTCTCCAGTGTTTGTATTTCTGAAGTATTTCAAAGAGAAATTACTAGAAGAAACCTGAGAAACCAGAACAGGTAGTACCTGATTAATACTATTATCTTGAGTATAAAACATTAGGACTGTTTCTGAAAAACTCATTTGATTCATATCTGCATCTTAGAGTTGTAAATCTAGCACTTTCTGCCATAAAAATAACAGATTAAGTTAACGAATTTAGGGCTTGGCAAAGAGCAGTGAATCGTCTCTCAAACACTCCTTCTCCATCTTCAACATCTTACTTGCACATATCGAGTTTTAACTTTCATATATTTTGCAGAATCTTCAGAACTGCTATGAAGTGTACAAAAAACTTATTCTTTCACCTAATTTATTACTGATGAAGATGCTTCTATTTTTACCCTGAGGCTTCCTGAATAACCTGTGATTTCTGGCAGCACAGTCATAATGGGAATTACACTATAAAACCATTTGTACAGCCTGAAATTTGCTCTACATATTTGTTCTTTTGGAATTCACTGGTCTGATCTTTCACAGAATCATTAATAAAAAATTCATTGTGCAAAAATTACATTCATCATATGATTGTGTTTATTTTTTAATATGCCATTCCACTTCATCAAGCAATCCTCCAGAAATTTAGAGACTCTTAAACAGAACTTCTAAAACCTTTAAGAATCCATGGTGAGTGGATGTGTTACTTCTAAAGTATCTTGTGTTTTTTAGCAAGTTTCCATACTTTCACTGACTCATACTTACTCTCAGTCCTAAACATTGAATCTTTCAACAGTCTCTAAATTAGATTGGTTTGCCTAACGGCTACCTTATACTCCAGTAAACAAATGTGGTGTAATTTTAGTTTACATAAGTCTGTCCTCATTAAATTTATGCAAAGTGTGTACATTAAGTTACTGGGTTAAAAGATGTTAACAATGGAGTCGAGCTAGAAAACATTAATTATATTCCAACTTAGCTTGAATTTCCAATAACTCAGGCTAGGTTGGTAGCTGCCAAAATGAGGAGAATATTTTTAGAGGGGCTTCTTAAGAACAATATATTAATATATTAAATGATGTGATATTATCTGTAAAAACTATACACGAGCTTTCTTTGGAAAACATCTTTGAGAATATTCTACTTGTTATCTATCACTTACAATTGACCTTTCTGTTCCCAGCAATAAACATCATAACATGTTTTAACTATTATTATTGAGCACATAGACTGGGTAGTCAAAGTGTGAATTCCAACTCCTCCATCTTTTCACTTTACATACTTGTGTAAGTTACTTAAAGTTGCTGAGCCTCCATTTCCTTCAGCGATAATTTAATAATGAGAATAATACCTCAGGAAGTTATTTTGAGGGAAAGTAACAGCAAGTACAGTATCTTAGTGAGTATTTATTGAGCGTCTGTATGCCAGGTACTTAGGTTCTCATGGAATCCTCTCAGTAATGTTCTGAGACAGGTACAGGGTGGGGGGCACTCCAAGATGGCAGTGTACAAAAACCCCTATCTCACCTTCATGCATGGACACACCAAATCTACAGCTAGATATGGAGTAAGTCCCACTGAAAAAGAGCTGAAATCTAGGTGAACAGCTTCCCCCACAAGAGATGAAAGGGCCACATCAAGGCAGGTAAGAGAGGCAGAGACATGGTTTTACCAAAACCACACCCCCAGTGTGGAGACGCACAATTGGGAGGGATCTCACAGGCCCAGAACCTCACCCTGAGGAGTGAGGGGTTTATGTCTTACAACAGGTACTCTAACCATTGGGACCTGTACCAGAGAGACAAGGCCCCAAAACATCTGGTTTTGAAAAACAACAGGGCTTATATCCAGGGACCCAGGGAGCTGTGGAGATCTGAATATTCCTTTCAAGGGGCTTGTGCATCGACTCACTTGTCCCAGGAACCAGAGCAAAGGCAGCAGCTTGAGAGGTGACTGGATTATATGTGGAGGTAATTCAGTTGATAAACTTAAAGCATCTGCCAGAGGGGTAGGTATTAGTTGGGATTTTCCTCAGGGACATAGGCACTGGAGAGTGCCACTTTTTGCACTCTCCCTCTGCCCTGATAGGGCAGGTGGGTGCATGCAGATATAACCTTGCTAAAACTCAGGATATGCCCCCACCCCCAGGGCTCTCCTCTAGCATCACTAAGACTGCAGTTCTGCCCTGCGCCCAGTGCTTACCCCAGGCCTCACTAAAGCCACAAGCATCCCCTGCCTCCAGCACTCTTCTCCAGAATGGCTGAATTCTCAGGTGGGCCAGTTCCAGAACAATTTCACAGCCTCAGTAAAGCAGGTGGGCAAATGCAGTCCATACAGGGGATGCCTCCTGATGCTCTGGTTTTGGCAGCCAGAGGGGTATGTGCTTCTAGGCCTCATGGGACTGTAACAGTCACAAAGACAGCTCTAGGCAGGATATCATACTGAGGGCATTATACAGACAGCCGACTCAAACACCCACAGTTGCCTGTGGAAGAGGCCCATTAATTGTCCTTGAGCATCAATCTGAGGGACATGCTTCAGGTTTGCCATGCATCAAAAGGCTAGAGAGGTGCTCTCAGGGAACATAGGCAGGGAGACACCACCTGTGCATCCTCTCTTGGCCTCACCATAGCTCTCTGGTACCTCCCAGAAAGGAGCTCTTACAATTGTCTGAAGTCCTGATTCTTGTATCAGTCGCCCAGGAAACACTTCCAGATCTCCTGGGCTGGAGATCAGCAGGGTCTACAATTGTGGTCCCACAGAACTGTATATATTTGTATACTTTAAAAGCTGAAGCCTGGCTTCCAATTAGCCTTAATCTAGATACTGACTGAGATGATGTGCCTTTGAAATACTGACAGGTCCTGGCACAACCTCAACAACATGGACCTATCAAGCATAAAATCAGGCTACTTAGACAATCACAAAGGTTTGAGAGACAGCCAAGAGCTGGGTCAAGGTTGAATATAAGCTTCATGTCCTTCACAGGGACACTCCATCAAAACCGGGAGAGTTAGCTGTTTTGCCTAGTACATAGAAACAGAGTTGAGCAAAATAAGAAAGCAGAGGAATATGTTCCAAATGAAAGAACAAGACAATAACCTCAGAAAAAGTTCTTAATGAAACAGAGGTAAGTAATTGACCTGTAAAAGAGTTCAAAGTAATAGCCATGAAGGAGCTCAATGAATTTGGGAGAAGAATGAATAACTATAGAGAGAACTTCAACTAAGAGATAGAAAATATAAGAAAGTGCCAAACAGAAGTCACAGAGATGAAGAATACTATAACTGAACTGAAAAATATACTAAATCCAATAGCAGACTAGATAAAGTAGAACAGGTCAGTGACCTGGAAGACTGGGCAGTGGAAATAACCTAAATAGAGCAACAAAAAGAAAAAAGAATTTTAAAAAGTGATGATATCTTAACAGACCTATGGGACAATATCAAGTAGAAAAACATTAATATTATAGAAGTCCCAGGAAGAGAAGAGAGATAGAAAGGGACAGAAAATTTGCTTGAAGAAATAATGCCTGAAAACTTTCCTAACCTAGGGAAGAAAACAGCCACCCAGGTTCATGAAGCACAGAGTTCCAAATAAGACAAACCCAGAGAGACGCATACCAAGGCACAGTATAACGTAAATGTCAAAAGTTAAAGAGAGAATCTTAACAGCAATGAGAGAAAAACAGCTAGTTATGTACAAGGGAACACCCACGGAATATCAGCTGATTTTTCAGCAGAAACTTTCCAGGCCAGAATTGAAGGACATGATGCATTCAAAGTGCTGAAAGGAGAGAGAA
Organism: Smutsia gigantea; assembly: GCA_032199065.1. Classification (NCBI taxonomy): domain Eukaryota; kingdom Metazoa; phylum Chordata; class Mammalia; order Pholidota; family Manidae; genus Smutsia; species Smutsia gigantea. The sequence continues at coordinate 50,048 of JAVSCE010003657.1, read as the reverse complement.
ATTCTAAGCAAGAATGTGCTACCTGGTGAGACAGTCATTCAGAATTAAAGGAGACTGAAAAAGGTTTCCAGATAAGGAAAAGCTAAAGGAGTTACCACAAAATCAGCCTTACAAGAAATGTTAAAGGGTCTTTCTTAAGCTAAAAATAAAAGGCATTAATAACAAGAAAACATATGAAAGTAAAATCTCACTTATATGTGCAATCTAAAAAATAAAACAAATGGACAAATAAAACTCATAGATACAGAAAACAGATCTGTGGTTAACAGAGGGGAAGGAGGTGGAGGGTGGGTGAAAAGGATGAAGGGGGTGAATTGTATGGTGACAGATGGTAACTAGACTTATTGTGGTGATCACTTGGCAGTGTATACAAATATTGAATTATTATACTGTACACCTGAATGTAATGTAATTTTTTTTAGTTTATTTTGATATCATTAATCTACAATTAAATGAGTAATATTATGATGATTACACTAGCCCCTTCATCAGGTTCCCCCCCAATCCCATTGCAGTCACTGCCCATCAGCTTAGTGAGATGCCATAGAGTCACTACTTGTCCTCTCTGGGTTGTACAGCCCTCCCCGTGCCCCCCGAACATTACATCTGCTAATCGTAATGTCCCTTCTTCCCCTTTACACTTCCCTTCCCACCCATCCGCCCCAGTCCATTTCCCTTTGGTAACTATTTGTCCGTTCTCGGGTTCTGTGAGTCTCCGGCTGTTTTGTTCCTTCAGTTTTTTGTTTCCTTAGTTCTTATACTCCACATATGAGTGAAATCATTGGGTATTTGTCTTTTTCAGCTTGACTTTTTTCACTGAGCATAATACACTCTAGCTCCATCCATGTTGTTGCAAATGGTAGGATTTGTTTTCTTCTTATGGCTGAATAATATTCCATTCTATATATGTACCACATCTTCTTTATCCATTCATCTATTGATGGACACTTAGGTTGCTTCCATTTCTTGGCCATTGTAAATAGTGCTGTGATAAACATAGGGGTGCATATGTCTTTTTCAAACTGGGCTGCTGCATTCTTAGGGTAAATTCCTAGGAGGGGAATTCCTGGGTCAAATGGTATTTGTATTTTGAGTTTTTTGAGGAACCTCCATGCTGCTTTCCACAATGGTTGACTTATTTGCAGTCCCACCAGCAGTGTAGGAGGGTTCCCTTTTCTCCACATCCTCACCAACATTTGTTGTTGTTTGAGTTTTGGATGTTGGCCATCCTCACTGGTGTGAGGTGATATGTCATTGTGGTTTTAATCTGCATTTCTCTGATGATTAGTGATGTGGAGCATCTTTTCATGTGCCGGTTGGCCATCTGAATTTCTTCTTTGGAGAAGTGTCTATTCATGTCCTCTGCCCATTTCTTAAATGGATTATTTGCTTTTTGTTTGTTGAGGTGCGTGAGTTCTTTATATATTTTGGATGTCAACCCCTTATCGGATACATCATTTATGAATATATTCTCCCATACTGTAGGAACTCTTTTTGTTCTACTGATGGTGTCCTTTGCTGTACAGAAGCTTTTCAGCTTCATATAGTCCCACTTGTTCATTTTTGCTTTTGTTTCCCTTGACCAGGGAGATATGTTCATGAAGAAGTTGCTCATGTTTATATCCAAGAGCTTTTTGCCTATATTTTTTTCTAAGAGTTTTATAGTTTCATGACTTACATTCAGGTCTTTGATCCACCTTGAGTTTACCTTTGTGTATGGGGTTAGACAGTAGTCCAATTTCATTCTCTTACATGCAGCTGTCCAATTTTTCCAACACCAGCTGCTGAAGAGGCCGTCATCTCCCCAAGGCTCCCTTATCAAATATTAATTCACTGTATGTGTTTGGGTTGATGTTTGGATTTTCTATTCTATTCCACTGATCTGTGGGTCTGTTTTTGTGCCAATACCAAATTGTCTTGATTACTGTGGCTTTGTAGTAGAGGTTGAAGTCAGGGAGCGGAATTCCCCCTGTTTTATTCCTCCTTCTCAGGATTGCTTTGGCTATTCGGGGTCTTTTGTGGTTCCATATGAATTTTAGAATTATTTGTTCCAGTTCATTGAAGCAAGCTGTTGGTAGTTTGATAGGATTGCATTGAATCTGTAGATTGCTTTGGGTAGTATAGCCATTTTGACAATATTTATACTTCCTAGCCAAGAGCATGGGATGCATTTCCATTTGTTAGTGGCCTCTTTAATTTCTTTTAGGAATGTCGTGTAGTTTTCAGGGTACAGGTCTTTCACTTCCTTCGTTAAGTTTCTTCCTAGGTATTTTATTTTTTTGATGCAATTGTGAATGGAATTGTTTTTCTGATTTCTCTTTCTGTTAGTTCATCGTTAGTGTATAGGAAAGCAACAGATTTCTGTGTGTTAATTTTGTATCCTGCAACTTTGCTGAATTCAGATATTAGTTCTAGTAGTTTTGGACTGGAGTCTTTAGGGTTTTTTATGTACAATATCATGTCATCTGCAAATAGTGACAATTTGACTTCTTCTTTACCAATCTGGATGCCTTGTATGTCTTTGTTTTGTCTGATTGCCGTGGCTAGGACCTCCAGTAGTATGTTGAATAACAGTGGAGAGAGTGGGCATCCCTGTCTTGTTCCCGATCTTAGATGAAAAGCTTTCAGCTTCTCACCATTAAGTATGATGTTAGCTGTGGGTTTGTCATATATGGCCTTTATGATGTTGAGGTACTTGCCTCTATACCCATTTTCTTGAGAGTTTTAATCATGAATGGATGCTGAATTTTGTCAAATGCTTTTTCAGCATCTATGGAGATGATCATGTGGTTTTTGTTCTTCTTTTCGTTGATGTGGTGGATGATGTTGATGGATTTTCGAATGTTGTACCATCCTTGCATCCCTGGGATGAATCCCACTTGATCATGGTGTATGATCCTCTTGATGTATTTTTGAATTCGGTTTGCTAATATTTTGTTGAGTATTTTTGCATCCACGTTCATCAGGGATATTGGTCTATAGTTTTCTTTTTTGGTGAGGTCTTTGCCCTGTTTGGGTATTAGAGTGATGCTGGCTTCATAGAATGAGTTTGGAAGTATTCCCTCCTCTTCTATTTTTTGGAAAACGTTAAGGAGAATGGTTGTTATTTCTTCTCTATATGTCTGGTAGAACTCAGAGGTGAATGCATCTAGTCCGGGGGTTTTGTTCTTGGGTAGTTTTTTGATTACCGCTTCTATTTCGTTGCTGATGATTGGTCTGTTTAGGTTTTCTGTTTCTTCCTTGGTCAGTCTTGGAAGGTTGTATTTTTCGAAAAAGTTGTCCATTTCTTGTAGGTTTTCCAGCTTGTTAGCATATAGAGTCTAATAATATTCTCTTATAATTCTTTGTATTTCTGTGGGATCCGTCGTGATTTTTCCTTTCTCATTTCTGATTCTGTTTATGTGTGTAGATTGTCTTTTTCTCTTAATGAGCCTGGCTAGGGATTCATCTATTTTGTTTATTTTTTCAAAGAACCAGCTCTTGGTTTCATTGATTTTTTTCTATTGTTTTGTTCTTCTCAATTTTATTTTTTTCTTCTCTGATCTTTATTATGTCCCTCCTTCTGGTGACTTTGGGGCTCATTTGTTGTTCTTTTTCCAATTTCAGTAATTGTGTCTTTAGAGTATTCATTTGGGAATGTTTTTCTTTCTTTAGATAGGCCTGGATTGGTATATACTTTCCTCTTAGAATTGCCTTTGCTGCGTCCCACAGAAGCTGTGGCTTTGTATTGTTGTTGTCATCTGTCTCCATATACTCTTTGATTTAAGTTTTGATTTGGTCATTGACACATTGATTAATTAGGAGAATGTTGTTAAGTCTCCATGTATTTGTGAGCCTTTTTGTTTTCTTTCTAAAGTTTAATTCTAGTTTAATACCTTTATGATCCGAGAAGTTGGTTGGTAGAATTTCAATATTTTCGATTTTACTGAGGTTCTTTTTGTGGCCTAGTATGTGGTCTATTCTGGAGAATGTTCCATGTGCACTTGAGAAGAATGTGTATCCCGTTGCTTTTGGGTGTAGAGTTCTGTAGATGTCTGTTAGGTCCATCTGTTCTAGTGCGTTGTTCAGTGCCTCTGTGTCTTTACTTATTTTCTGTCTGGTTGATCTGTCCCTTGGAGTGAGTGGTGTGCTGAAGTCTCCTAAAATGAATGCATTGCTGTCTATTTCCTCCTTTAATTCTGTTAGTATCTGTTTCACAAATGCCGGCGCCCCTGTGTTGGGTGCATATATATTTAAAATGGTTATATCTTCTTGTTGGATTGACCCCTTTATCATTATGTAATGTCCTTCTTTATCTCTTGCTAATTTCTTCATTTTGAAGTCTATTTTGTCTGATACAAGTACTGCAACACCTGCTTTTTTCTCTTTGTTATTTGCATGAAATACCTTTTTCCATCCCTTCACTTTTAATCTGGGGATATCTTTGCATTTGAGGTGAGTTTCTTCTAGGCAGCATATAGAAGGGTGTTGCTTTTTTATCCATTCTGTTATTCTGTGTCTTTTGATTGGTGCATTTAGTCCATTTACATTTAGGGTGATTATTGAAAGATATGTACTTACTGCCATTGCTGGCTTTAGATTCGTGGTTACCAAAGGTTCAAGGGTTGCTTCTTTACTATCTAACAATCTAACTTAACTTTCTTGTTAAGTTATTGTAAACACAGTCTGATGTTTCTTTATTTCTCTCCCTTCTTATTCTTCCTCCTCCATTCTTTATATACTAGGTGTTTTATTCTTTGCCTTTAGTTAGTTTTGGATGGTCTGCTTTCTTTGCTATGATTTTATTTTCTCTAGTGACAGCTTTTTAGCCTTGGGAGTGCTTACCTCTAGCCCAGGTGTGGCTGCACGCTGTGCACTTTCCTGTGTGCTCCGATTTCTCTTTTAGGAATAGTTGTATTTGCTGGGTTTTCATAGATTTATATGGTTTTGGGAGGAGATTTCTGCCGCCCTGCTCACACTGCCATCTTCCCGGAAGTGGGAATGTAATTTTTATACGAATTTTACCTAATAAAAGAATTACAATAAATATAGGTTTAGGAGACTTCGGGAAGGTGGGGGCATGAGCACGGTGGCGGAAATGTCCTCCCAAAACCATATGTATTTATGAAAATACTACAAGTACAACTTTTCCTAAAAAAGAGACCAGAAGATACAGGACAGCACATAGCCTGCAGCTACACCTGAAAGGACTTGGCACCCAGTGAGGTGGAGCTACAAAGGGCCCTGCGGAGTGGCACGGCAACGGCTGTGGAATAGTGGAGCAACAGCGCCACCTACAACATCCCGACCGAATCTACTCCCATTGGGCTTTTTCGTTTTTGTTGTTGTTGTTTCGGTTTCCTTTGGTTCTTGTTTTGTCTTCTCTTTCTTTCTTCTTTTTTTTTTCTTTTAAAGTCTTAAAGAGCCCAGCTAACACACGTGGCAACTGCCAGCGACCACTTCTATAGCCATGAAAAGACAGAGGAATATGGTCCAGACTAAGATCAACCACACAAGCCCAGAGAGGGAGACTGAAAGGAAGGAAATGCACAATCTTCCTGAAAAAGAATTCAGAATAAAAGTCATAACCATACTGATGGATCTACAGAGAAATGTACAAGAGCTGAGGGAGGAAGTGAGGGAAGTCAGGAAAGACAATGCAGAAATCAGACAAGTGATCAATGGGCTTAACAGCAGACTGGATGAGATGCAAGAGACTGTTAATGGAATAGAAATCAGAGAACAGGAATACAGAGAAGCTGAGGGAGAGAGAGATAAAAGGATCTCTAGGAATGAAATAATGTTAGGAGAACTGTGTGACCAATCCAAAAGGAACAATATTTGCATTATAGGAGTACCAGAGGAAGAAGAGAGACAAAAAGGGATAGAAAGTGTCTTTGAAGAAATAATTGCTTAAAACTTCCCCATGTTGAGGAAGGAAATAGTCTCGCAGTCCATGGAAGCCCACAGATCTCAGAACACAAGGGACCCAAGGAAGACAACACCAAGACACATAATAATTAAAATGGCGAAGATCAAAGATAAAGACAGAGTATTAAAGGCAGCTAGAGAGAGAAAAAAGATCACCTACAAAGGAAAACCCATCAGACTATCATCAGACTTCTCAACAGAAACCTCACAGGCCAGAAGAGAATGGCATGATATATTTAACGTAATGAAACAGAAAGGCCTCAAACCAAGAATATTGTATCCAGCATGATTATCATTTAAATATGATGGAGGGATTAAACAATTTCCAGACAAGCGAAAGTTGAGAGAGGTTGCCTCTCATAAACTACCACTACAGGATATCTTAAATGGACTGCTCTAGAGGGAAGCACTCCTAAGGCTAAAAAGATGCCACCAAAGAAAATAAAATCATAGCAAAGAAAACAGACCATCCAAATACTAACTAAAGGCAAAGAATAAAACACCTAGTATATAAAGAATGGAGGAGGAAGAATAAGAAGGGGGACAAATAAAGAAACACCAGACGGTGTTTACAATAACTTAACAAGACAGCTAAGTTAGATTGTTAGATAGTAAAGAAGCAACCCTTGAACCTTCAGTAACCACAAATCTAATGACAGCAATGGCAATAAGTACATATCTATCGATAATCACCCTAAATGCATCAATCAAAAGACCCAGAGTAACAGAATGGATAAAAACCAAGACCCATCTATATGCTGCTTACAAGAGACTCACCTCAAACCCAAAGATATACACAGACTAAAAGTGAAGGGATGGAAAAAGCTATTTCATGCACCCAACAAGGAGAATAAAGCAGGTGTTGCAGTACTTGTATCAGTCAAAATAGACTGCAAAACTAAGAAAGTAGCAAGAGATAAAGAAGGACATTACATAATGATAAAGGGGTCAGGCCAACAAGAAGATATAACCATTAAAAATATATATGCACCCAAAACAGGAGCACCAGCATATGTGAAACAAATACTAACAGAATTAAAGGTGGAAATAGACAGCAATGCATTAATTTCAGGAGACTTCAACACACCACTCACTCAAGGGATAGATCCACCAGACAGAGAATAAGTAAAGACACAGAGGCACTGAACAAAACACTAGAACAGATGGACCTAACAGACATCTGCAGAACTCTGCACCCAAAAGCTGCAGGATACACATTCTTCTCAAGTGCACATGGAACATTCTCCAGAATAGACCACATACTAGGCCACAAAAAGAACCTCAGTAACTTCAAAAATATAGAAATCCTACCAACCAACATCTCAGATCACAAAGGTATAAAACTAGAAATAAATTTTAGAAAGAAACCAAAAAGGCTCACAAATACATGGAGACTTAACAACATTCTCCTAATTAATCAATGGGTTAATGACCAAATCAAAACAGAAATCAAAGAATATATGGAGACTAATGACAACAACAACAACACAAAGGCACAACTTCTGTGGGACGTACCAAAGGCAGTTCTAAGAGGAAAGTATATTGCAATCCAGGCCTATTTAAAGAAGGAAGAACATTCCTAAATGAATAGTCTAAAGACACAATTACTGAAAGTGGAAAAAGAAGAACAAATGAGGCCCAAAGGCACCAGAAGGAGGGACATAATGAAGATCAGAGAAGAAATAATAAAATTGAGAAGAATAAAACAATAGAAAAAAATCAGTAAAAACAAGAGCTGATTCTTTGAAAAAGTAAACAAAATAGATAAACCCCTAGCTAGACTCATTAAGAGAAAATGAGAATCTACACACATAACCAGAATCAGAAATGAGAAAGGAAAAATCACGACAGACCCCACAGAAATATAAAGAATTATAAGAGAATATTATGAGAATCTATATGCTAACAAGCTGGAAAACCTAGAAGAAATGGACAACTTCTTAGAAAAATACAACCTTCCACGACTGACCAAGGAAGAAACAGAAAACCTAAACAAACCAATCACCAGCAACGAAATTGAATTGGTAATCAAAAAATTACCCAAGAACAAAGCTCCCGGACCCAGATGGATTTACCTCTAAATTCAAACAGACATATAGAGAAGAAATAACATCCATTCTCCTTAAACTTTTTCGAAAAACAGAAGAGGAGTGAATACTTCCAAACTCATCCTATGAAGCCAGCATCACTCTAATACCAAAACAGGGCAAAGACCTCACCAAAAAAGAAAACTACAGCCAATATCCCTGATGAACGTAGATGCAAAAATACTCAATAAAATATTAGCAAACCGAATTCAAAAATACATCAAGAGGATCATACACCATGATCAAGTGGGATTCATCCCAGGGATGCAAGGATGGCACAACATTTGAATATCCATCAACATCATCCACCACATCAACAAAAAAAGGACAAAAACCACATGATCATCACCATAGATGCTGAAAAAGCATTTGACAAAATTCAGCATCCATTCATGATTAAAACTCTCAACAAAATGGTTATAGATGGGAAGTACCTCATCATAATAAAGGCCATATATGACAAACCCACAGCTAACATCATACTTAACAGCGAGAACCTGAAAGCTTTTCACCAAAGATAGGGAACAAGACAGGGATGCCCACTCTCTCCACTGTTATTCAACATAGTACTGGAGGTCCTAGCCACGGCAATCAGACAAAACCAAGACATACAAGGCATCCAGATTGGTAAAGAAGAAGTCAAATTGTCACTATTTGCAGATGACAAGATACTGTATATAAAAAACCCTAAAGACTCCAGTCCAAAACTACTAGAACTAATATCTGAATTCAGCAAAGTTGCAGGATACAAAATTAACACACAGAAATCTGTTGCTTTCCTATACACTAACGATGAACTAACAGAAAGAGAAATCAGAAAAACAGTTCCATTCACAATTGCATTGAAAAAAATAAAATACCTAGGAATAAACCTAATGAAGGAAGTGAAAGAACTGTACTCTGAAAACTACAAGACACTCCTAAGAGAAATTAAAGAGGACACTAACAAATGGAAATGCGTCCCATGCTCTTGGCTAGGAAGAATAAATATTGTCAAAATGGCTATACTACCTAAAGCAATCTACAGATTCAACGCAATCCCTATCAAACTACCAACAGCTTGCTTCAATGAAATGGAACAAATAATTCTAAAATTCATATGGAACCACAAAAGACCCCGAATAGCCAAAGCAATCCTGAGAAGGAGGAATAAAACAGGGGGAATTACGCTCACTGACTTCCATCTCTACTACAAAGCCACAGTAATCAAGACAATTTGGTATTGGCACAAAAACAGACCCACAGACGAGTGAAACAGAATAGAAAATCCAAACATTAACCCAAACATATACAGTCAATTAATATTTGATAAAGGAGCCTTGGATATACAATGAGGAGATGAAAGCCTCTTCAGTAGCTGGTGTTTGAAAAACTGGACAGCTACATGTAAGAGAATGAAACTGGACTACTGTCTAGCCCCATACACAAAGGTAAACTCAAGGTGGATCAAAGACCTGAATGTAAGTCATGAAATCATAAAACTCTTAGGAAAAAAACATAGGCAAAAATCTCTTAGACATAAACATGAGCAACGTCTTCATGAACATATCTCCCCAGGTAAGGGAAACAAAAGCAAAAATGAACAAGTGGGACTATATGAAGCTGAAAAGCTTCTGTACAGCAAAGGACACCATCAGTAGAACAAAAAGAGTTCCTACAGTATGGGAGAATATATTCATAAATGACGTATCCGATAAGGGCTTGACATCCAAAATATATAAAGAACTCATGCACCTTAACAAACAAAAAGCAAATAATCCAATTAAGAAATGGGCAGAGGACATGAATAGACACTTCTCTAAAGAAGAAATTCAGATGGCCAACAGGCACATGAAAAGATGCTCCACATCTCTAGTCATCAGAGAAATGCAGATTAAAACCACAATGACATATCACCTCACACCAGTGAGGATGGCTAACATCCAAAACACAAACAACAATAAATGTTGGCAAGGATGTGGAGAAAAGGGAACCCTCCTACACTGCTGGTGGGAATGCAAATTAGTTCAACCACTGTGGAAAGCAGTATGGCGGTTCCTCAAAAACTCAAAATAGAAATACCATTTGACCCAGGAATTCCCCTCCTAGGAATTTACCCTAAGAATGCAGCAGCCCAGTTTGAAAAAGACATATGCACCCCTATGTTTATCGTAGCACTATTTACAATGGCCAAGAAATGGAAGCAACCTAAGTGTCCATCAGCAGATGAATGGATAAAGAAGAGGTGGTACATATACACAATGGAATATTATTCAGCCATAAGAAGAAAACAAATGCTACCATCTGCAACAACATGGATGGAGCTAGAGGGTATTATGCTCAGTGAAATAAGCCAAGCCGAAAAAGACAAGTATCAAATGATTTCACTCATATGTGTAGTATAAGAACAAAGAAAAAACTGAAGGAACAAAACAGCAGCAGACTCACAGACCCCAAGAATGGACTAATAGTTACCAAAGGGAAAGGGACTGGGGAAGATGTGTGGGAAGGGAGGTATAAGGGGGAAAAAGGGGCATTACGATTAGCAGATGTAATGTTGGGTGGGCACGGGGAGGGCTGTACAACTCAGAGAAGACAAATAGTGATTCTATAGCATCTCACTACGCTGATGGACAGTGACTGTAATGGGGTCGGTGGGGGGGACCTGATGAAGGGGGTAGTTTAATAACCAAAATATTGCACATGTAATTGTAGATTAATGATAACAAAATAAATTATAAAAAAATAAAAATAAAAAATGAAAAAATACATAAAGATAGGTTTCCATCTCCCTCATTTTACAAATGAGGAACTTGAAGTTAAGAGACCAGTTACTCAAAGCTGCAGAACAGTAAGTGGCAAGTTCAGAATTGGAATGCAACCCAGGCCTGTTTGGTCACAAAGCTCAGGCACCCCTTCCCACTATCCCACTTTGTTTCTTAGGTGGCGGGAAATGGGTTTCGGCAGGATAGATGGAGTGGTAAAGACCAAACAAATTGAACTGAAGGAAGAGTAGGTATTGATTGATTCATTCACACATTCATTTATCAGATATTTACCAAGCCACTTATGTGTGGCTGTCTTATACACTGAGGATACACAGCTTTTTTAAAGCCCTTAAAAAATGAAAAAGAGAAAGAGAAATCTGTACCTGGCCTCAAACAGCTACTTACCTTAATGCATGTGGGACAGGAGTAGACAAAGGGAAGCCGTTTATACAAAAGATAACTTCTTTTTTCTTTCTTGTTCCCAGGGCAGAATGTACTTCAGAAGATGGGTGCTGTAAGATGAAGGGAACGAGCTGAAATGGTCTCCCCAATTCACCTCAATTCAAGCTTCCAAGGGAGAAATCTCTTGAGACCCAGTGCCTGAAGGATTGACTATATAAGACACTAACATTCTGCCATGCCATTCCAAAACTAGATGAAATTTAACCCTTTTAACAGTCTTCATATAAAGAAATAGTCTGAGTATATTTTTAGAAGTTTAAGAAGGTTAAAAAATTATTTAAGTTGTATTAACTTTTTTTCTCATGCTAATTTTCCCAAATGCAATAGATAAAAGAGCTAGTTCAAAAGCCATACCAAAAAAAAAAAAAAAAAAACAGCTCTCTTAAAGCCAAGAGATCATAGGACCAAAATCACAAAGTGGTTTTTAAGCTAAGGCTATCGTTCCATCAGTATTCCTCATGAATTTTTTTTTCAGCACAGGGTTTACCTAGCCGCCTGCATTCACTGCATGAAGTATGTTTTGTTAGGATTCTTTTCAGTTGAATGGCATTACTGTTAGGCAGAAAGACAGAAATGATAGGGATGAAAAGGAGAAAGGGCCCCCCAAAGATGACTCACCAAATTGATCAAATAGAACCAGAAAGCCAGAAATGACTCAAAGAGTTAATCAGATGAAGCCACAGGGTCCAAGAGTGACTCAGGAAATGTCCAGGGTCCCCCAGATAAGAAACATCAGAGGCACAGGCAGAGCACAGCCCCTGTCCCCATTTCACCAATCAGAACAAGCCTAGGGAGCTGACAGCTGTCAATCAAGGACCTCTCTGCCCTGCCAAAAACCACACAAAAGAAGCCTCAGAATGAGCATCCAGGCCTGCCTGTTTTATGTTAGGCAGGCCCGCTCTGCCACTCTCTGCAGAGTGTATTAAAACTTAACTTTGCTTTCTTCACTTTGGTTTCTAATCTCACTATATCTGACTTCCCTGTGACACCGAGCAGAGTCTTTTCTTCCTAACACTACGACAAGAATATGGGCAAAAAACAAATTTCAAAAATATGTAGCCCATTCCATCCTACTGATTACATATTTCTGTGAAATAATCTGACCCTAATCAACAAGCTGACTGGTCAAAGGATAATTACAAGTGAATATCATGGAGAAGGAAGAAAGATGTAGAGTATAAATGAAGACAAAGCTGGATGTAGAAAAACTCATCCCAAATCATGAAGAAAAGAAAAGGTGTCCTACTGAAATGGATGACTAAGTAACACATTTTCCTGCCTTTATCTCTTAGCTTGTAAGTCATTTTGAATGTCAAAGCTGCCAAGGTCATCTTTGACATTGTGTGTGTGTGTGTGTTCATTTGATAGTTCCATATTTTCAAAAGGCCAACATGTCCCAAATTGCTGAAATTCCATATAGAGCTCTACATAATGTAACCCTGGGTACAAAGTGAAATCACCCAGGATAAGGGAATTTCAGTACTTACAAGTACTACTGTTAATTTCTGAAACAGAATGTACAATTCCTCATAGAATATTTCTCTGCAAAAAAGTATTTTTGCCTTATCTAACTATAAGAAGAATAAGATTTAAATACAGAAATCACCTTTTTATTTCTGAGTATTTCCTTACCTTCCCTAACAATTTTCGTTGGTGTCTAATTCATCTTCCTTAGCTTATAGTGCCACTTATTGGTAAATCAGAAGTAGTGCAGATTTTAGAATAAGAAGTATGCTGAAAGCTCACTTGTAAGGAAGTTTGATCGACAGCAGAGATGGCTCTAAGCTTTTGCTTTTAGAATTACTTATCCCCAGTAAAAAGCAATATTTAATGATTTTCATTCTTTTTTTCATCCAAAGTATTTGATTCGGGTGTTCTTGGGAGCAGTTATTTAGTGCTTTCTTGTCGTTTGATATGCAGAACCACAATAAAAATAAAAATGGATGACTTGAGCTTCTATAGTAGAGCTTGCTGGTTTAAAGGAAGAATGAGGCAAGACCTCCTTCTTCTCTGTACATGAAGAGAAAGCTTCTTTAGGGAAACTCTGTCTTTCCTAAGGAAATAGCAGATCAGTACACATTTTTGAAGACCTATATTTGTTAAGTTTTACACATAGCCTGGGGTGTAGCTACAGGGGTGGATGGAGGAGGTACCAGATGGCACATACACAGAATTTATTCTAGAGCCCTTTGTAGCCCTCATCTCTGTAGGGTAACTTTTTAACTCTCCAAGTGCAGGTCCAGGGACCCACTCTTGGAACCTGGGCAATTTGAATGTGTATCTTTAGGGTTTGTTCCCTTTCAGTAGGATTGTGAGACACGGGATTGAATATGAACAATTTAGAGAAACTACTTCCTCTCCCTCGATCAGGGTAAGAGGTTCCCTGTTAGACTTTTGCTGATTTCAAGCATTCAATAAAACCTAAATTGCCTGCTGAGAGAGAGATCTGCATTAGGATTCTTCATATCTCTACCAAGCATCATATTCAAATTGAGAATTAGCTGGGAAAAAGGATTAGATATAGGAGGAATTACTGAGTCCCAGAAGTCTAGGAACATTCCGCTTATTTATAAACTTCATCCTCTATCACCTCATCCTTTCTCCCCCCATTAATAATTGCACTTATTATAGGATGGATTAATAATGAAGTACTATAAAAGAAGAATCTGTTAAGTTCTCTTAAAAGCTACTAATGTTACACATGTGTACAAATCGGTGTCTTGTTCTCCAGTATTGAAGGACATGATTATACTCAGAGAAGAAATGCTGGATGATAAATAGTCAAAATAATTCATCTGATGTAGTTTTCAGAGGACTGAGAGCATAAGATAGTTTTAATAACTCACTGCCACCCTTAAAGTTATTCATTACATGGAAACTAGAAAGAACTAGCACACTGGGGAGATGTGCTTAACTTTTAGCCAAGGGAGTATATCTTGAAAGGAATTTCCTTCCATTTTAGATCTTTAAAAAAGTAAGGCAGATATCCTTGACTCATTAAGATACAGACATTCCCTGAGTGTTGATCAACCAGATGGTTTCTAAAGGCCTAGTAAACAGACACTCTGTGGATTTACTTAGGCACAGGGGAATTATTCTTTAAAGAACACACAGCACAGGGAATGCACTGGGGCAATTACTCAGCACAGCACCCTGATATCTCTTCATAAGAAACAGAATGCCTTTCGTATTGAAACGATACCTCTATGACAAGGAGACACAATGATCTGAGCCTCTCAAAATCGAAGAGCTGAAGAAAAGAGTTGTATTTGTAGAAAATTTTATACAAAGTTCTCTCTCAGGTTCACTAAACATTTTCCCAAAGGAACTGAGTAGTATTAGGAGAAACAGAGTTTAATTCTCCATTTGTCACTAAAAAAATAGGGTTGCTTTTATTCATTTAAAAAACGTGGAAAGGGAAGAGATTCAAGATGGCAGTGTGAGAGGTGAGATGGAGAACTCCTCCCAAACCCACAAGCAGTACAAAAATATAGTTAATTAATACCACTAACCCTAAAACAGCAACAAGAAAGAAGGCTGAACAAGACTGCATACAGACCTCACGAACAGAGCAGAACTCACGAAAGAGGGTAAAGAACGAACACCTTAATCCGGCAGGACCCGAGCCCTTCCACCACCCCAGCTCACCGGCAGGAGGAAGAGAAATGGAGCAGGGAAGGGGGTGGAAGCTTGGGACTGATGAACACCTAGCCCTGGAGATCTGCTTTGTGAGCAGAAACCTACATTGTGTGGTGCTCTGGAGGTTGGGAGCTTGAACAGGCAGAGTGCTTGAGAGACGGACATTCTGGCGGTTTGTGGAGGAAGGGATCCACACCCGGCCACTCTGTGACAGAGGAAAGGCAGGCAGTCTGAGAGGATTCCTAGCAGCGAGAGGGTTGCTGAAGAGGCAGGGTTTGCACGGAGCTTGCTCTGCACGGGAGAAGGGAGAGCTGGACAAGGTTGTCTGGGCACGCTCTGCACAGCTGGTTGGAAACTTTGAGGAGCTTCAGGCGCTGCATTCCCCTGGCTGACTACTCAGGTCCGAGGCCCCCTACTGTGACATGTAGCCTGCTGCACCTTCCTTCTAGCCTGCCAGCACCGGTTTGCAAACTGGCAGTCACTATGCTTGTGACAAGCCAGCTGGAGGGAGGCCCTGCCTACAACAGCTAGAGATGCCAAGCACAGAGGCTTACACCTGTGTGCCTGGCCAACTGGCTCTGACGCTGAAGACAGGCACCACAGACGGGAAATACAAAACAGATCTTTCCTCCACCCAGGCACCAGCTCCGCTACCCTATGACCCCCAACCTCGCTGTAGGGGCTGAGCAGCTCCAGAGACTGGAGCTTCGGTGCATTAGTTGGCACCACATAGAAATATGAAACGTCAAAAGAACATGGTTAAGAAAAAAATCTCACAAACCCCAGAAAAAGGGTAAAATGAAACTTAACTCACCAATCTTCCTGAAAGAGAGTTCAAAATAAAAATCATAAACATGCTTATGGAGGTACAGAAAACTATTCAGGAACTCAGAAACGAATTTAAGATGCAGATTCAATAATTAAGAAATTCCATATTTGAAATGAAATATACAATGGAGGGATTTAAAAGCAGATTAGATGTAGAAGAAGAGATGGTAAATGGAATAGAAATTGGAGAAGACAAAAACAAAGAAGCTGAGGCACAGAGAGAAAAAAGAATCTCTAAGAATGAAAGAATATTGAGAGAACTGTGTGACCTATCCAAATGGAACAATATTCACATTATAGGGGTATCAGAAGAAGAAGAGAGAGAACAAGGGATAGAAAGTGTCATTGAGGAGGTAATTGCTGAAAATTACCCCAATCTGAGGAAGGAGATAGTCTCTCAAGTCATAGAGGTGCACAGATATCCCAACACAAGGGACCCAAGAAAGACAACATCAAGACATATAATAATTAAAATGTCAAGTATCAAGGATAAAGACAGACTTTTCAAAGCAGCTAGAGAGAGAAAAAAGATCACAGACAAAGGAAAACCAATCAGGCTATCATCAGATTTCTCTACAGAAACCTTACAGGCCAGAAGGGAGTGGCATGATATATTTAATGCAATGAACCAGAAGGGCCTTGAACCAAGAATACTTTACCCGCAAAGGTTATCATTTAAATTCGAAGGAGGGATTACACAATTTTCAGATAAGCAAAAGCTGAGAGAATTTACCTCCCACACACCACCTCTGCAGTGCATTTTGGAGGGACTCTTATAGACTGAAGTATTCCTAAGGCTAAATAGATGTCACCCAAGGGCTAGACAAAGAGTACAAAATATGATTAATAACATACAAAGAATGGAAGAGGAAGAAAAAGGAGGATTAAAAAAACCTTTAGGTTTTGTTTGTAACAGCATACAAAGTGAGATAAATTAGACTGTTAGATAATAAGGGAATTACGCTTGAAACTTTGGTGACCAAGAATCTAAAGCCTACAATGGCAATAAGCACATACCTATCGAAAATCACCATAAATGTAAATAGTCTCAATGCACCAATCAAAAGACATAGAGTTACTGAATGGATAAAAAAAACAAGACCCATCTATATGCTGCCTACAAGAGACTCACTTCAAACCGAAACACAAACAAAGACTGAAAGTAAGGGAATGGAAAAAGATATTTCATGCAACTAATAGTGAGAAAAAAGCAGGAGTTACAGTACTTGTATCAGACAAAATATACTTCAAAACAAAGAAAGTCACAGAGACAAAGAAAGACATTACATAATAATAAAAGGGTCAGTCCAACAAGAGGATCTAACTATTATAAATATCTATGCACCCAACACAGGATCACCTACATGTCTGAAACAAATACTAACAGAATGAAAGGGAGAAATAGAATCCAGTGCATTCATTTTAGGAGACTTCAACACACCACTCACTCCAAAGGACAGATCAACAAGACAGAAAATAAGTAAAGACACAGAGGCACTGAACAACGTATTAGAACAGACAGACCTAATGGACATCTAAAGGACACTCCATCCAAAAGCAACAGGATACACATTCTTCTCAAGTGCACATGGAACATTTTCAAGAATAGATCATATACTAGGCCACAAAAAGAACCTCAGTAAATTCAAAAAGACTGAAATTGTACCAACCAGCTTCTCATATCACAAAGGTATGAAACTAGAAATAAATTACACAAAGAAAACGAAAAAGCTCACAAACACATGGAGGCTTAATAACATGCTCCTAAATAATCAATGTATCAATGACCAAATAAAAAGAGAGATCAAGCAATATATGGAGACAAATGACAACAATAATTCAACAACACAAAATCTGTGGGATGCAGCGAAGGCCATTCTAAGAGGGAAATATATTGCAATACATGCATACCTCAGGAAAGAAGAATCATCCCAAATGAAAAGTCTAAACTCACAATTAGTGGTACTAGAAAAGGAAGAACAAATGAAGACCAAAGTCAGTAGAAGGAGGGACATAATAAAGATTAAAGCAGAAATAAATAAAATTGAGAAGAATAAAACAATAGAAAGAATCAATGAAAGCAGGAGCTGGTTCTTTGAGAAAATAAACAAAATAGACAAACCCGTAGCCGGACTTATCAAGAAAAAAAGAGAGTCTACACACATAAACAGAATCAGAAATGGGAAAGGATAAATCACTATGACACCACAGAAGTAGAAACAATTATGACAGAATAGTATGAAGAAAAAAAGAAATACCTAAGAACAAAACTCCTGGACCAGATGGTTTCACTGCTGAATTTTATCAAACATTTAGTGAAGACCTAATAACCATCCTCATTAAAGTTTTCCAAAAAGTAGAAGAGGAGGGAATACTCCCAAACTCATTCTATGAGGCAAACATCACTCTAATACCAAAACCAGGCAAAGACACCACAAAAAAAGAAAATTATAGACCAATATCCCTGATGAACATAGGTGCAAAAATACTCAAAATATTAGCAAACTGAATTCAAAAATACACCAAAAGATCATCCATCATGATCAAGTAAGATTCATCCCAGGGATGCAAGGATGGTACAACATTCTAAAATTCATCAACATCATCCACTACATCAACAAAAAGGACAAAAACCACATGATCATCTCCACTGATGCTGAAAAGCCATTCAACAAAATTCAACATCCATTCATGATAAAAATTCTCAAGAAAATGGGTATAGAGGGCAAGTACCTCAACATAATAAAGGCCATATATGACAAACCCACAGCCAACATTATACTTAACAGTGAGAAGCTGAAAGCTTTTCCTTTAATGTCGGGAATAAGACAAGGATGCCCACACTCCCCACTTTTATTCAACATAGTTCTGGAGGTCTAGCAACAGCAATCAGACAACACAAAGAAATAAAAGGCATTCAGACTGGCAAGGAAGAACTCAAACTGTCCCTGTTTACAGATGACATGATATTGTACAAAAAAACCTAAAGAATCCACTCCAAATCTACTAGATCTAATATCCGAATTCAGCAAAATTGCGGGATACAAATTTAAATCACAGAAATCTGTTGCATTCCTATACACTAATGATGAACTAGCAGCAAGAGAAATCAGGAAAACAATTATATTCACAATCACATCCAAACGAATAAAAAACCTAGGAATAAACCTAAGCAAGGAAGTGAAAGACCTATACCCTGAAAACTACAAGACACTCTTAAGATAAATTAAAGAGGACACTATTAAATGGAAATTCATCCCATGCTCTTGGCTAGGAAGAATTAATATTGTCAAAATGGCCATCCTGCCTAAAGCAATCTACAGATTCAATGCAATCCCTATCAAAATACCAACAGCATTCGTCAATGAACTAGTGCAAATAGTTCTAAAATTCATGTGGAACTACAAAAGACCCCGAATAGTCAAAGCAATCCTGAGAAGGAAGAATAAACCAGGGGAAATTATGCTCCCTGACCTCAAGCTCTACTACAGAGCCACAGTAATCAAGACATTTTGGTACTGGCACAAGAGCAGACCCATAGACCAGTATGGTCAATTAATATACAATAAAGGAGCCATGGATATACAATGGGGAAATGACAGCCTCTTCAACAGCTGATGTTGGCAAAACTGGACAGCTACATGTAAGAGAATGAAACTGGATTACTGTCTAACCCCATACACAAAAGTAAACTCAAAATAGATCAAAGACCTGAATGTAACCCATGAAACCATAAAACTCTTAGAAAAAAATATAGACCAAAATCTCTTGGACATAAACATGAGCAACTTCTTCATGAACATATCTCCCCAGGCAAGGGAAACAAAAGCAAAAATGAACAAGTGGGACTATATCCAACTGAAAAGCTTCTGCACAGCAAAGCATACCATCAATAGAACAAAAAGAAATCCTACAGTATGGGAGAATATATTCATAAATGACATATCTGATAAAGGGTTGACATCCAAATTATATAAAGAGCTCACGCACCTCACCAAACAAAAAGCAGATAAGCCAATTAAAAAATGGGGAGAGAAGCTGAACAGATACTTCTCCAAAGAAGAAATTCAGATAGCCAACAGGCACATGAAAAGATACTCCACATCACTAGTCATCAGAGAAATGCAAATTAAAACCACAATGAGATATCACTTCAAACCAGTTAGGATGGCCAACATCCAAAAGACAAACAACAACAAATGTTGGCGAGGATGCCAAGAAAGGGGAAACCTCCTATACTGCTGGTGGGAATGTAAATTAGTTCAATGATTGTGGAAAGCAGTATGTAGGTTCCTCAAAAAACTCAAAATAGAAATACCATTTCACCCAGTAAATCAACTTCTAGAATTTACCCTAAGAATGCAGCAGTGCAGTTTGAAAAAGGCATATGCACTGCTATGTTTATCACAGCACTATTTACAATAGCCAAGAAATAAAAGCAACTTAAGTGTCCATCAGTAGATGAATGGATAAAGAAGATGTGGTACATATACACAATGGAATATTATTCATCCACAAGAAGAAAACAAATCCTACCATTTGCAACAACATGGATGGAGCCAGAGAGTATTATGCTCAGTGAAACAAGCCAGGCAGAGAAAGACAAGTATCTAATGATTTCACTCATATGTGGAGTATAAGAACAATGAAAAAACTGAAGGAACAAAACAGCAGCAGACTCACAGAACCCAAGAATGGACTAACAGGTACCAAGGGGAAAGGGACTGGGGAGGATGGGTGGGAAGGGAGGGATAAGGGGGAAAAAGGGGCACTACTATTAGCACACATAATGTAGTGGGAGGGGACATGGGAAAGGCAGTATTTACAGAGAAGATAGGTAATGATTCTCTAGCATCTTACTACGCTGATGGACAGTGACTGTAATGGGATATGTGGGGTGGACTTGGTAATAGGGCATCTAGTAACTATAATGTTGTTCAAGTAATTGTACATTAACGATACCAAAATAAAAATAAATAAAAAATAAAGTGATTCAAGTGTATAACAAAAAAACGTGAAAGAGGAGAAACTTATTTCTGAGTTGAGCATGGGATCATTCACTTAGTACTCTGGGTGACAATCCTTTGTTAAGTGAGGCAACAACAATGGTAGTGAGCATTTATTAAGCATTTGCTATGCTCCAAGTGCTGTGCTGAAAGCTTTTGATCCAATAATACAAGGAAGATAAGATTATCATCATCATGTACCATGTAATTTGCCCAAATTCACTCCTCGAAAAACTGGCAAAGCTGATACTGAAACCCAGATCCCTCTGACCACAAGTCCATATGTTATATGACTTTGTCACATAAAGGTAAGAAGGAGGCGCTAAGGATGAATAGTTCTGGGAAGGTCTGCAAAACTTCCCAGAGGGTATTATCATCTGAGCTGAGACCTGAAGGATGAATAGGAGTTAATCAAGCAAAGTGGCAACAAGAAGAATATTGCAGGCTAAAAGAAAAGTATGAGAAGGCTTAGAGTAAAGAGGAAAATAGGGCTTGTTTTAAGAACTGTGAATAATTCAACATGACTAAAGCACAGTGTTTGAGGCGGTAGTGAGGCAAAATCATGGGAAAAGATTAGAAAATCACAGAGGACATTATTTGCCAAATTAGAGAATCTGGAATTTATCACAAAGGCAGTGGGAAACTCATTTAAAGTAGACAAGTGACATGATCAGATCTCTGTTTTATAAAACGTTCACTCTGGATCAAGAGAACAAAACAGATGGGATGGGGCAAGGCTAGAAATAAGAACAGTAAGGAGACTGCTTCAATTATCCCTGATATAAATTATGGTGAACAGAACTAAGATAGTTGTTGAGGAGATGGAGACAGAGGAACAGATTTGGGAGATATTTGGGAAAGAGACTGACAGGACTTATACATTGAATGTGGGAAATGAAAAAGAGGGATAATGTGACTTTTGCCTTTCTGGCTCAGATTTGTGGTAGACAGAAAAATTGGGACTGAGAGAAAGATTTTGGAGATTATGGATTTACACATACCTGCTGTAATCCTCTCTGAGGAGTTGTTATCAGCCTTTGAAAAAAATCCCATGGGTAAACTATGAATTTTCTACAGAGCTAGAATATTGGAGTATCTTTTTCATGTGATTAATATTCACAGGGTACACTGTACCCATATGGTGTTAGGCACTGAGGAGGGATAACAGAAAAAAGCACAAGCTATGACATCTTCCCTCTCTAACACTTCATTGAGAAGACAAAGATACAAACCTAAAAATCTATGATCTTATGTACGGGACTTCCAGAATAGGTGAATATATAGCAAAATCAGTTAGCACTTTTTTAGTATAGTAGTATACTAGTCTGCATAGACTGGTTGCAGCTGCGACTTAACCCAGTAGGAGTCACTGAAGGTTTAGGCAAGTCTCCAGAACAGATGCTCTCAACAGGATGGCTAGAATTCTAGAATGTTTCAGTCTGAAGGTGCTTCTTCTCTGGCAGAGCAAGCCAGGACGTAGACTTCAAGGTGGTGGTCGTGTGGGCAACAGCAGAGAACTGTAATCCTCCTGTATGCCCAGAAGTGGAACGGAACCAAATATTGTTGAACAGCTGTAATGTCTAGAACACTGCATGCCAAGCTCTAAGGTAAGTCCCATATCAATATTAAGTTTAAATTCTGCTCCCCACCATATAAGTTAGGCAGCATCATCAGCCCTGTTTTACAAGTGCCGTAACATTCATAGCATGGTTAAGGAACTCACCCCAAGTCAAGCAGCTAATAAATGATAGAATTGGGGTCTGAATCTTGAGTATGATGGATCTAGAGTGCTATCCCTTATATGCTCTGTTATGATGACACATGTGAAAACTGTTCTACTTATTCAAGAGTCAGAAGAGATCAATACAGGGAATTGCACGTCATAACCTGGACTTGGGAATGAGCACGGTGTGTTTGGGAACAGTGGGGACAATGGTTTCCTGAAGCAGGGTGTTGGTGCTGGGAAGTAATGGAAAATAGGGTTACTGAACGACAAATACATCTAAATGCAACTCGGAATAGTGGCAGAGTGCACGTGGAGCACCTTCATGTCCAGCTGCCTCACACCCAAGTAGTGCTGCGGGAGCTGCACACTGCCCCTCCCTCAACCAAACGCACAGCAGTGTGCACACACATACATGTTTTACTGTGTGGAAGCCACAAAGCCGCCATTAGAAGTTTGTTCTTTTGCTCTCAGGGCAACAGATCAGTCAATAAATATACAGTGATACAATAAATATTCCTCTGTGTGCCAAGCACTATGCTTAGCCTCTAGTGACTACGTTAGAAACATCATGCTAGTGATACCATGGTGAGCAACAACAACCAAAAGCACAGTCCCTTCAATGTATAATCTAGCTATTACCCTCGATTAGTCAAATTATTTGGTCACAAGTAACAGACAATCACTGTGGAAATTTAGGCAAAAGGATTTTTTTTTTTTTTTGAAAGAGCAGGACAACAGAAGACTGGAGATCTAATCTTGGAAAGAACTGGAAACAAAGGGTAGCTCTTGAGAATGGGAAGCAAACTGCAGAAACACTATGATCAGGGCTTCATCAAAGTTAAGAGTGAATGAATGTCAACTGACTTTCATGTTTGTTGCCCTCTATTAAAAATTGAAATTCCAGGAACCGACCTCCTGACTTTTCTACCTTTGGCTATATGGCTGCCCTCTATTTAGGAAAGAGAGGCCTAGTTACAGCACCACCAAACTGTATCCAGCAGCAAAGAGATGATTCCTCAAAAAGAAACTGGGTACATTTACAAAGAGTAAAGGGCTGCTGCATATCTAAAAATCAACTAATGTTTGGTACAAACTTGTTAAATTATGTCCTATGAGTGACAAAAATTTTTTCAATCAATACAACCTTAACAAGAAAGGAAAGTAAATTCTCATCCCCAGTTACCTGGTGGCATACCCTACAATAGCCAGCCACAGCACAAACACTCACGCACATACAAGAGCTCCTCTTAGCTTTGAAATGCATATGAATTTTCCATTCTACATTATAAACTATATATCTTCCTGTTCATTTGTTTTGAAGAGTACATTTAAACAACTATGGTGCTTGTAATAACATCTAACACTTAGTGAGCCCTTAATCTGGAGCCTAAAATATACACATTTTTTCATAACACACATAATTGCATACATCAGTTCTTTTTCTCTTTTTATTCTTAGTTTCTTTTATAATTTATTTTGGTATCATTAATGTACAATTACATGTGCAATATTATGGTGATTAAACTACACCCTTCACAGGTTGCCCCCACCAACCCCATTACAGTCACTGTCCATCAGCGTAGTGAGATGCTATAGAATCACTACTTGTCTTCTCTGAGTTGTACAGCCCTCCCCATACCCCCCCAATATTACGTCTGCTAATCGTAATGCCCCGTTTTCCCCCTTATCCCTCCCTTCCCACCCATCTTCCCCAGACCCTTTCCCTTTGGTAACTATTAGTCCGTTCTTGGGTTCTGTGAGTCTGCTGCTGTTTTGTTCCTTCAGTTTTTTTCTTTGTTCTTACACTCCACATATGAGTGAAATCATTTGATACTTGTCTTTTTCAGCTTGGCTTATTTCACTGAACATAATACCCTCTAGCTCCATCCATGTTGTTGCAAATGGTAGGATTTGTTTTCTTCTTATGGCTGAATAATATTCCATCGTGTATATGTACCACCTCTTCTTTATCCATTCATCTACTGATGGACACTTAGGTTGCTTCCATTTCTTGGCTATTGTAAATAGTGTTGCGATAAACATAGGTGTGCATATGTCTTTTTCAAACTGGGCTGCTGCATTCTTAGGGTAAATTCCTAGGAGTGGAATTCCTGGGTCAAATGGTATTTCTATTTTGAGTTTTTAGAGGAACCTCCATACTGTTATCCACAATGGTTGAAATAATTTGCATTCACACCAGCAGTGTAGGAGGGTTCCCTTTTCTCCACATCCTCGCCAACATTTGTTGTTGTTTGTGTTTTGGATGTTTGCCATCCTCACTGGTGTGAGGTGATATCTCATTGTGGTTTTAATTTTCATTTCTCTGATGATTAGTGATGTGGAGCATCTTTTCATGTGCCTGTTAACCATCTGAATTTCTTCTTTAGAGAAGTGTCTATTCATGTCCTCTGCCCATTTCTTAATTGGATTATTTGCTTTTTGTTTGTTAAGGTGTGTGAGTTCCTTATATATTTTGGATGTCAACCCCTTAACGGATACGTCATTTATGAATATATTCTCCCATACTGTAGGATCTCTTTTTGTTCTACTGATGGTGTCCTTTGCTGTACAGAAGCTTTCAAGCTTGTTATAGTCCCACTTGTTCATTTTTGTTTTTGTTTCCCTTCCCCGGGGAGATATGTTCATGAAGAAGTTGCTCATATTTATGTCCAAGAGATTTTTGCCTAGGCTTTTTTCTAAGAGTTTTATAGTTTCATGACTTACATTCAGGTCTTTGATCCACCTTGAGTTTACCTTTGTGTATGGGGCTAGACAGTAGTCCAGTTTCATTCTCTTACATGTAGCTGTCCAGTTTTTCCAACACCAGCTGCTGAAGAGGCTGTCATCTCCCCATGTATATCCAAGGCTCCTTTATCAAATATTAATTGACTGTATATGTATGGGTTAATGTTTGGATTTTCTATTCTGTTCCACTGGTCTGTGGGTCTGTTTTGGTGCCAATACCAAATTGTCTTGATTACTGTGGCTTTGTAGAAGAGCTTGAAGTCAGGGAGCGTTATTCCCCATTTTATTCCTCCTTCTCAGGATTGCTTTGGCTATTCGGGGTCTTCTGTGGTTCCATATGAATTTTAGAATTATTTGTTCCAGTTCACTCAAGAAAGCTGTTGGTAGTTTGATAGGGATTGCGTTGAATCTGTAGATTGCTTTAGGTAGTATAGCCATTTTGACAGTATTTATTCTTCCTAGCCAAGAGCATGGGATGCATTTCCATTTGTTAGTGTCCTCTTTAATTTCTCCTAGGAGTGTCTGGTAGTTTTCAGAGTACAGGTCTTTCACTTCCTTCGTTAGGTTTATTCCTACATATTTTATTCTTTTTAATGCAATTGTGAATGGAATTGTTTTTCTGATTTCTCTTTCTGTTAGTTCATCGTTAGTGTATAGGAAAGCAACAGATTTCTGTGTGTTAATTTTGTATCCTGCAACTTTGCTGAATTCAGATATTAGTTCTAGTAGTTTTGGAGTGCAGTCTTTACAGTTTTTTATGTACAGTATCATGTCATCTGCAAATACTGACAACTTGACTCCTTCTTTACGAATCTGGATGCCTTGTGTGTCTTTGTTTTGTCTGATTGCCATGGCTAGGACCTCCAGTACTGCGTTGAGTAACAGTGGAGAGAATGGGCATCCCTGTCTTGTTCCCTATCTTAGGTGAAAAAGCTTTCAGGTTCTTGCCGTTAAGCATGATGTTAGCTGTGGGTTTGTCATATATGGCCTTTATTATGATGAGGTACTTCCCGTCTATACCCATTTTGTTGAGAGTTTTAATCATGAATGGATGCTGAATTTTGTCAAATGCTTTTTCAGCATCTATGGAGATTATCATGTGGTTTTCGTTCTTTTTGTTGATGTGGTGGATGATGTTGATGGATTTTCGAATGTTGTACCACCCTTGCACCCCCTGGGATGAATCCCACTTGATCATGGTGTATGATCCTCTTGATGTATTTTTGAATTCGGTTTGCTAATATTTTTTTAGTATATTTGCATCTACATTCATCAGTGATATTGGTCTGCAATTTTCTTTTTTGGTGAGGTCTTTGCCCGATTTTGGTATTAGAGTGATGCTGGCTTCATAGAATGAGTTTGGAAGTACTCCCTCCTCTTCTCTTTTTCGAAAACCTTTAAGGAGAATGGGTGTTATTTCTTCTCTATATGGCTGGTAGAATTCAGAGGTGACTCGATCTGGTCTGGGGGTTTTGTTCTAGGGTAGTTTTTTGATTACAGATTCAATTTCGTTCCTGGTGATTGGTCTCTTTAGTTTTTCTGTTTTTTGTTTGGTCAGTCTTGGAAGGTTGTATTTTTCTAAGAAGTTGTCCATTTCTTCTAGGTTTTCCAGCTTGTTAGCATACAGATTCTCATAATATTCTATTACAATTCTTTGTAGTCCTATGGGGTCCGCCGTTATTTTTCCTTTCTCATTTCTGATTCTGTTTATGTGTGTAGATTCTTTTTCTCTTAATGAGTCTGGCTAGGGGTTTATCTATTTTGTTTATTTTTTCAAAGAACCAGCTCTTGGTTTTATTGATTTTTTTCTATTGTTTTATTCTTCTCAATTTTATTTATTTCTTCTCTGATATTTATTATATCCCTCCTTCTGGTGGCTTTGGGCCTCCTTTGTTGTTCTTTTTCCAATTTCAGTAATAGTGTGTTTAGACTATTCATTTGGGAATGTTCTTCCTTCTTTAAATAGGCCTGGATTGCAATATACTTTCCTCTTAGAACTGCCTTTGCTGCGTCCCACAGAAGTTGTGGCTTTGTGTTGTTGTTGTCATTAGTCTCCATATATTCTTTGATTTCTGTTTTGATTTGGTCATTAACCCATTGATTAATTAGGAGAATGTTGTTAAGTCTCCATTTATTTGTGAGCCTTTTGTGTTTATTTCTAAAATTTATTTCTAGTTTATACCTTTGTGATCTGAGAAGTTGGTTGGTAGGATTTCAATGTTTTTGAATTTGCTGAGGTACTTTTGGTGGCCTAGTATGTGGTGTATTCTGGAAAATGTTCCATGTGCACTTGAAAAGAATGTGTATCCTGCTGCTTTTTGGTGCAGAGTTCTGTAGATGTCTGTTAGGTCCATCTGTTCTAGTGTGTTATTCAGTGCCTCTGTGTCCTTACTTATTTTCTGTCTGGTTGATCTGTCCTTTGGAGTGAGTGGTGTGTTGAAGTCTTCTAAAATGGATGCATTGCTGTCTATTTCCTCCTTTAATTCTGTTAGTATTTGTTTCACATATGCTAGAGCTCCTGTGTTGGGTGCATACATATTTATACTGGTTATATCTTCTTGTTGGACTGACCCCTTTATCATTATGTAATGTACTTCTTTACCTCTTGGTACTTTCTTCATTTTGAAGTCTATTTTGTCTGATACAAGTAGTGCCACCCCTGCTTTTTTCTCCTTGTCGTTTGCATGAAATATCTTTTTCCATCCCTTCACTTTTAGTCTGTGTATATCTTTGGGTTTGAGGTGAGTCTCTTTAAGCAGCATATAGATGGGTCTTGCTTTTTTATCCATTCTGTTACTCTGTGTTTTCTGATTGGTGCATTCAGTCCTTTTACATTTATGGTAATTATTGATAGATATGTACTTATTGCCAATGCTGGCTTTAGATTCGTGGTTACCAAAGTTTCAAGGGTTGCTTCTTTACTATCTGACACTCTAACTTAACTTCCTTGTTAAGTTATTGTAACCATCGTCTGATGTTTCTTTATTTCTCTCCCTTCTTATTCTTCGTCCTCCATTCTTTATATACTAGGTGTTTTATTCTTTGCCTTTAGTTAGTATTTGGATGGTCTGCTTTCTTTGCTATGATTTTATTTTCTCTGGTGACATACTTTTTAGCCTTAGGGGTGCTTCCTTCTAGAGCAGTCCATTTAAGATATCCTGCAGTGGTGGTTTATGAGAGGCAAACTCTCTCAACTTTCGCTTGTCTGGAAATTGTTTAATGCCTCCGTCATATTTAAATGATACGTGCTGGATACATTATTCTTGGTTTGAGGCCTTTCTGTTTCTTTTCGTTAAATATATCATGCCATTCTCTTCTGGCCTGTGAGGTTTCTGTTGAGAAGTCTGATGATAGTCTAATGGGTTTTCCTTTGTAGGTGATGTTTTTTTCTCTCTCTAGCTGCCTTTAATAATCTGTCTTTATCTTTGTTCTTCGCCATTTTAATTATTATGTGTCTTGGTGTTGTCTTCCTTGGGTCCCTTGTGTTGGGCAATCTGTGGGCTTCTGTGGACTGCGAGACTATTTCCTTCCCCAACATGGGGCAGTTTTCAGCAATTGTTTCTTCAAAGACACTCTCTATCCCTTTTTCTCTCTCTTCTTCCTCTGGTACTCCTATAATGCGAATATTGTTCCATTTGGATTGCTCACACAGTTCTCTTAATATTCTTTCATTCCTAGAGATCCTTTTATCTCTCTCTGCCTCAGCTTCTCTGTATTCCTATTCTCTGATTTCTATTCCATTAACAGTCTCTTGCTCTCATCCAGTCCACTGTTAAGCCCGTCGATCGCTTGTCTGATTTCTGCATTGTCTTTCCTCACATCTCTCACTTCCTCATCTCTTGCACATTTCTCTGTAGATCCATCAGTATGGTTATGACTTTTATTCTGAATTATTTTTCAGGAAGATTGTGAATTTCCTTCCCTTCAGGCTCCCTCTCTGGGGTTGTGTGGTTGATCTTAGTCTGGACCACATTCCTCTGTCTTTTCATGGGTATAGAAGTGGTCGCTGCTAGTTGCCATGTATGTCAGCCGTGCTCTTTAAGACTTTAAAAAGGAACAAAAAAAAAGAAAGAGAAGAAAAAACAAAAACATAACAAAACAGCCACAAAAAAAGAAAAACGCCCAGCGGGAGTAGATTCTGTGGGGATGCAATAGGTGGCACTATTGCTCCACCTTTCCGCAGCCACTGCCTTGGCACTCCGCCGGGCCCTTTATAGCTCTGGCCATTTTGGGAATGAATCGGAGGCTGTTGATCTCTGTGGGAAGTCTAACTGCGGCCACCCTTTCCCAGTTGCCAGCTTAAGTGTCCAAAAGTCCCCAGGACTCCCACCCTGCTGGGCTGAGAGTGCTGGGACGATCCGGCTCCTCTGCTGGGCTCCTGTCTCTTTAAGACCGCTGAAAAAAGCACGTGCTATTTTTTTATTCCCTAGATTTGGCTGCAAGGTCCCGGGTGCATTCCCCACTCAGATCCTGCACCCTCTGTCTCTCCAGCCTCTCCTACACCACACGATGTGTGTCAGTGCTCCCGGTGCAGATCACTGGGGCTGGTTATTTTACGGGCCTGTACTTCCACTCCCTCCCAGCTCTGAATCCTGTCCTCCCAGCAGTGCACTGGGGTGGGGGAGGGCTCATGTCCCGCCGCGTCACGGCTCTGTATCTAACCCACCTCACAGGGTGCTGAGTCCTCTCAGGAGTAGCTGCAGGCTATGTGCAGTCCTGTATCTTCTGGTCTCTTTTTTAGGAATAGTTTTACTTGCTGTATTTTCATAAATACATATGGTTTTGGGAAGAGATTTCTGCCGCCCTGGTCACGCCGCCATCTTCCCGGAAGTCCTGGCACATACATCATTTTTTAAACAGAAACTGTTACCCCTATTTCACAGATGAGGTAACTGAGACTCAGAGAGACTCAGTGACTTTTGCAAAGTTAATAAATAAGTGGTGGACCCAAGATTTTATCCCAGCCTGTGAAATCTAAAGCTTGTGCTCTTTACCATTATGCTATTTTACATATTTATAATTTAGAAGCACTTTGTTTTTTGTTACACATAAACAGTATTACTTCTTTGGAGCATATTAGTAATGATACCTTTATTGATCTTTCATTATTCTAAAATTTCAAATAAAAAGCACTCAAACTATCACTACACTAGAGGCATCTACTTTTACTATAATTGGTTTGGGAGTCTTTTATTCATGAATTAAAAAATAACTTTTTCCTCTGATGAAATGACTTAAAAACCTACTCCAATAGCGTCATACTTTCTCAATTAAAATTTAATGCCTATTTAATGTACATATTTTTTTATTTATGGAATTAAAGCAACAGTCCCTTTGCTATTAACCATCTCAAAATGCTACAACAGTATCTTCTTAAGCAGGCTGGTCACGAAAATATACACCAAATTCCTGAAAATGGTAAATTCTCCTTTAGTCTTTCTGCAATCCATTTCTGTAAAGATACACTTGAAAATGTCTCTGTACATTCACAAAGAAAAAATCAGAAAAATATAAATTCTATAGAGTATCTAGTGCTAATCTTTACTTGGCAATGAGAATCACCACAGTGGTGAAAAGTGTGGATAAAAAATGACTTCGTGACAGTTGAGTGTTCCAATATTTTGAATTCTGAAGGATTTATAAGAGGAAAATGTCTCTTTCACAGTCCAAATGAGTGCTTTTTACTGAAGAGGGAAAAATTAAGCTATTAAAATAGTCTCATTTCTCCAGGAAAACATTTTGTGACTGTGTCTACATGATGCCAAGGCATGATTGATTTGGTGATTTCAATAAGGTTAAAGAAATTGTACAATTTAGTGCAAAAATGAGTCAGAATGGTAATTTGGTTAAGTGGGGCTGCTTGGTTGCCTTTTAACCTTCAACTGGTAGAGTGTGTGTATACACACAACCTGAGTTATTTATCTTCTCTGAATTTATCTTTCAGTGTGTCACCACCATAATCCATGTCATCAAACACACCAATCACAATGTGAAGCTATGAAATCAATGTCAAGTAATTACCACTAGGATGTTTGCTCTTCGTATAGGTTGTAGAGATGAAAAGTGAAGTTGACTATAAAAGAAAAAAACAGTACCCTATAGACAAAACAAAGCCATGGTTGGAAAGGATCTATTTCAAATCAACTAATATTTATCTTCTTAGCTTCTTTTCCTAATAATGATATTTTAAGCTGAAACAAGTTGTTCACTCCATTCCAAACAATATTATGCATCAGGACAGGGGTGAGATTACATTTCTATTTTGTGAAAAAACTGAAAATATTTACATCTCCCTTAATAAAACAGCTACCAAAAACATAATCTAAAACATGACTTGTATGTATGTATTTTCTTAAATAAAAAAGAGAGGACTGAAAATTGTAATTATAGAGTACTACACATATTTGATTCGTTTGTTTACTGAAAGGAACATATTGATAAAAAATATGAATCAAACATCATAAAGCAGTAGCTGAGTCTTGAAACACTGTGAAAGAAAAAAGAGCATCCATATGGAAGAATAAAAAAAGCATAATAGAAAGTTTGGGTCAAAAGGTCAGAACCTGTCAGCAACACCTGATACAATTCAATTCAATATAATCTACTTTTATCTAAGTAACATGAAAAGAGAAATCACACTATCTAGGAGAGAAGGACGGCTATCCTGCACTGCAGAAAGTCCATGATATTTAGTATTAGAGATCCTTAGCCACATTTAAAAAGATGTAAGTAAGGGCAATGGTAAACAAATACATCAGCAGAAATAACATATTTTTTCAAGAAAAACCACCTACTCTATTTATACTTCCCCACACATTCTGAGATTATGTGCATGTGAAAGCTGTGTTCCTTTACTTTTTAATCAACCCAGCTTATTGACTGTAGAGCACCTTACACTATGGCTTTAGGTTGATCTTGAAGGTGAGAGTATTTTCCTAAACTGACACTCATATTATCAACAACAATTGAGGCCCTCTTGTCCAGGATCTACAACTAAATGGCCTAAGGAGAGTATGAATATGAGATCAATGTTTATGAATTTCTCAGGTAAACCCAGTTGAAACAGGCTTACCTTCCTTTCTTCCCTTTTTCTTTATACCAATACTTACTGAGAGTTTACTCAATACAGATCACTGTGCTGGGTACTGTTAGGGATGCTTTATTGAAAGATAGTATGCTTCCTTTGGTAGCACACTGGCCTTTCTCTTCATTTAATTAAATGTAGAGAAATTAAAATTATAAAACCATTGTCCATAAGAAACTGTTACCAATATAGAGGTCAAATTGGATAGAGTTGGCCTCTCAAATAATTCTATCTGATAAAATGCCCTGGTAATATCATAGCACGGAGTTGTGGTACAACTACCATCAGACTTTGTCTTGAGTCTCTCCTGGTCTGCCCAGATTTCTGTCCTTTCTCTTGTACTGTGGAAAATTATTGAATTTGACCATATTCAAATTTGGTCTTTGACCAAGCTAACGAATTGAATACAAAAAGCTCATTTTTCTTAATATGATGGACAGAGTAGTGGTTACTCCAGGCTAAATGGAGGATGCAAAAAGCAGAACCTTTTTTGTTTTCTCATCATCTCCTCATCTGGTGCCAAGCTAAAATGAAAGCTACAGGGCTGTTTTTACTAAATGTTAAATGGTCTATGTCTTAATCATCTACATGTCAAGTCTCAAGCACCTGTAATTTTCTCAACTATAACTTGCTAATTTATGAAAGAGTTGTATGCCATTAGTGAGTTTGCACCATTGCACTCTGGAACAATCCAGTAAACTGGCAATTAAAAACTTAAGAGCAAGCTGTGTAGAAGAGGTCAGGATATTTGGTTCTAATAACCCAATTTCAATGCAAATATCCTAAGTTGTAGTTTCTTTATGGTTTTCAAAGAACGGTCTCACAAATTTCTTATCAATAAGCACAGCATCCATTTTGAATAAAGAAAAAGTGAGAAAAAAGTGTGCCTATGATACATAATGCCAAAGGATCTGACATTCATTGAGCACCTAATATGGACCAGGTGCTTCACAATCCTTCCTTAATGTGACTACTGAAACTCACAAGGGTCAAGTATGTGTTAGTTTGCTAGGGCTGCCTAACAGAGTACCTGACTGGGTGGCTTAACAGACAGAAAAACATTTCTCACAAGTCTGGAGGATAGAGTTCCAGATCAAGGTGTTGACAGGGTTGGTGTCTTCTGAGGCCTCTCCTTGGCTTGTAGATGGTCATCCTCTATCTGTCTTCCCATGGTCTTCCCTCTGTACTTACCCGTGCCTACATTTCCTCTTAGAGGACACTGGTTAAACTGGATCAGGGCCCACCCTAGTGACCTCATTTCAACTTAACTACCTCTTTAAAGACCTGTCTCCAAATACAGTCACATTCTGAGGTACTGCGGGTTTAGCACTTCAACATACAAATTTGGTAAGGAGGGCTCATAATTGAGCTCATAATAGTCAAGTAATCTGCCCAAGATCACAGTTAGTATATGTGAAATTTTGAATTTGCACCCAGGACCATTCAACTCTCCAGTCTTTGCTTTCTACCCCTTGCAGAAGTCAGTGTTTTAGCAATGAACACAGCCAGCATGTCTAAGACCTTACAATAGCCAATTGTTCCCTGTGGATAAAATGAGAGTTCTTGTGGCCAGGATTCTCACCTGGCCCTGGTTGACTAGCACACCGCACACCTGTGGGCAATACATGGCTGTTGACTCTATACAGAGCTCCACCCAGTGCTCTGGGAGTGACATGGTGGCATACCTGCAAGCCTGCAGGAGAGCAGAGCAGAGGCTGGAGTGGTGGCAGCACCAAGGACAGAGTCCCAGAGGACGGCTGTGTGGGAAGACTGTGCAGGCAGAGAGCCCCAGAGGATGGCTGTGCAGGCAGAGGGGCCCACAGGCAGAGACCGGCTTGCTGCATGCAGACTCGCTCTGAGTGAACAGGACTTTAGTGACAGACCTGCCACCGTGGAAATAAAGTTGGGTATAACCCTTTCACCACAAGAACGTTTTGCTGTCAATTTCTTTGGTCACATTGATCCATAGTGAATTTGCCTGGGGCTGAAACACATTAGCAAGACAATTGGTGAAAATCAGCAGGGTTCATTGTTGACCAAGGAGAAAGACAGGCCAGCCTTATGGGAGAGGTGCTTCAGCAGGCTGCCCCTGTGAATGGGGAGACAGTGGATTGTCTCCCAATGGGTATTTGGTCTGACCATGGCTTGCCTGCTAGAGGACTGGGTCCCAGCGCAGGACTGGAGGCAAGTGGAAGTGACACATGAGGGAGTAGGGGTGACCCTTGGGATAGTAAGTAACTCCTTTGAGAAACAGAGTGAGGCAGCGGGGACTGTGGGTTAGCTGCTTCTCACAGTATTAAAAAGGTCTACAGGAGAGACCCAAGAAATGGGAGCATGAGAATCCTAGCTGAAAACGTCTGTGGATTCCCTGAAGGCAATGGCATTGATGCGAGAGGTGGCATGAGAATGCTAGCTGCAAACTTCTGTGGATTCCCTGAAGAGGGAAATGGCACTGATGCGACAGGAGATGGCACAGGAATGCCAGCAGCAAGGTGCCATTGGAGAGGTAAACAATTCTTTACAGAACGAGATGGCAGTGCTGCCAGGTGTTCTGAAGGAGGAAGAGGCCATCAAGGAAAAAGACGAACTCCTGAGGGAAGCACAGGTGGAGGTGGCATGAGAACGTCAGCTGCAAAGCATTGAGGTGAAGGTAAGAGAGCTGCTGAAGACTGAGCTAGCATTGTTGCGAGGCACTGTTAACAGAGGAGGCACTTGGTGGGAGTGGAGAGATAGGTGCCATCAGCCCCAGAAATGGAGGAGCTGGGGAAGGATGAAGGGGTGGTGCTGGAGGCACTGGCTCCTCCTGTATTAAAATCACACCCAATGGTTGTAAAGAAAATAAAGACCCAGCAGCTGAAAGTTCCCCAAGGAGAGGAGCCCCCTCCCCAGGTTGTGGAGCACTCTATGGTCCACCCTTATGGTTGAGCTGGTGGTTGTGGTACTTAGGGGTGGATGGAATTGTTTTTTCCAGATCAGAGATGGGAAAGCTGTCTTCCCTGAAAGTGCAGCCCGCCTTGAGGCAGCAATTACAAAATGCGAGGTGATACATACAGTAGCCAAAGCAACGAGAACCCAGAAAGAAATAAGATCTGTTACTCATAGGAGGAATTTGAGGGCCCCCGTGAGGTTTATGAGGACCAAGATGTGGGTTGATTTGATACAGACAGGAGTAGATGGAAGGAAATTAGACCAGAAGCCAAATAGGATCTTATTGGAGCTATGGCAACAACTGGAACCAATGCAGCAGTTCAAGCCATTAAGACTAAAGAGGCAGAGGTCAGAGGCAGAGCCACAAGTCTGGCAAGTTTGTCTGCAAGACTTTTTGCTGGAAAGGTTGGAGAACAATGTTCGAGCTTCCTTGTACAGGGACCATTGCAGAGTACCAAGGGCACATAGATTGAGAGGAGAGAATCCTGGAGGGGTGGAGTGTGGATAAAATGAGAGTTCCTGTGGCCAGGATTCTCACCTGGCCAAGGTTGATTAGCTCACTGCACACCTATGGGCAATACATGGCTGTTAACTCTATATAAAGAGCTCCACCCAGTGCTCTGGACGTGACACGTTGGCAAGGCTGCAAGGTTGCAAGAGAGCAAAGCAGAAGCTGGACTGGTGGCAGTGCCAAGGACAGAGGCCCAGAGGACAGCTGTGGAGGACGACTATGCAGAGAGACCCAGAGGACGGCTCTGTGGGACAGCTGTGCAGGCAGGCAGAGAGGCCCCGAGGATGGCTGCATGGACAGAGGGGCCCAGAGGATGGCAGTGCAGGCAGAGGGGTCCAGAGGCAGAGACTGGCTTGCTGCATGCAGACTCGCTCTGACTGAACAGGATTTTAGTGACTGACCTGTCATCGTGGAAATAAAGTTGGGTATAACCCTTTGTCCTGACAATGGGTTTCAGCCCTGGGCAAGTTCGCTATGAGTTCAATGCAACCAAAGAAATTGACAGCAGAATGTTCTTTGGGGTGAAAGGGTTTATTACCCAGTTTGTTCTCCCAGTGGTAGGTCGAGTACTACCGTCTCTGCCTCTGCCCAGAGCACTGGGCCGAGCTCTCTATATAGCACAATAATAGCTTATTGCCTAAATGTGTGAAAGCAGTAGCATAGCAACAGGCCAGTTACATTATCAGTTGGTTTAAGTTCAGTGAGGATCCTGGTCATAGGAACCCCAACTTCCACACGCTCTACCCCTCCAGGATTCTCGCCTTTCAATCTACATGCTTTCCATCTTCCGCAATGGTCCCTGTGCGAGAAAGCTGGAACACTCTAACCAGATTCCCCACAGCAACAGAGGCTAACAACTTAGAGATAATAAAAAATTAAGATACAGGTAACAAAAATTATAATAATCCTCAAGCCAGAGGAAGTTCCCAACCCACAAAGACTTTAGGGGCGATAAGATACATGTTTTAATGCCACCAACATAGGCAAATCTTGTCCATCAGGTCGGATGCATGCACGAGAGTGGTCCTGTGATAAGACTGTAGCAGAAAGGGGGTCCCTTTCAGGTCTAGCATATCATACTTTTACTCCATTCCCCGTTGGGGTTACTGAAGGGTCTATGTATAGTGCTACTGGAGGTGCATACACTGGACATAATGATAAAACAAAACTCCCTGGTAAGATGCTCCTACCTTCTGGCCATTCAGAATATACTACTGTGACCTTTGGTGGCCACTCAACTGTTATTCCAGGAATACACAGGTGGCCAGCTTCCAGACCTTGTCCCCTAGGTGCCAGGGAGCCAGCCATCATTGGTCCATGTGTCAAAAGGTCCAAGGACATGTCCACTCAATGGAGTCTCCGGGATTCAGTGCAGTTGCTGCTGGAAGCAAGATATTATTATGGTGGCTGAACGTCGGCTTCAGTGATTCTTCCTTGGTTTGCACTTGCAGTTGTATAGGGGAGGTAGCCATATGTGCTAACATGTCTACGGGGCTTAGGGCTCCCTTTCAGTGTCTCTCATTCAAATGTTGTAGCACGGTCCACAAGTGGACTGACCATTCCCGCAAACTATTGGTATCTGACTTTAATCCGGATTTTAACAAGCTATTGTGCCTCTCTATCATGCCTGCTACAGTAGGATTGTATGGCTCATGAAACTTCTACTTGATTCCCACCAGTAGCACCCATTCTTGCAGTATATGTCAAGTAAAATGGGTTCCCTGATCACTCTCAATTACCTGTGGTCAGCCATAGACAGCAAAGAGACGCTCCAGGCCTCTTTTGGTCATCTGCTGGTCTGCACAATGGGTAGGAAAAGCAACCAGAAGTCCAGTTGCTGTGTACACACAGGTCATCGCATACTGATATCCTTTAGCCAAAGGTAGAGGCCCAATATAGTCTATCTGTAACCTGACGAGGGGTATAGGCGTCTTAGCTACTGTCAGATGTTGCCGTGGATCTTGGTGTAAGTCCTTTCTGGAGCATATGACACACCCCTGCTGGGTTCTACTAACTTCTTCAAAGGTCAAGGGCAAGCCCCACCCAAGGGCTACAGCCCACATTGTCTTTTACCCCATATGCAACAATTGCTGATGTAACCATTGGGCTATATCGGCTTTCCTTCTAATCAACGTATCTAGGCCAATTTATCTGCTTCATCATTTCCTGGGGATGCCAGTGGCAAATGACCTGTCACATGGTATACTGTAATTATTTTAGTCTGACCACAGGCCCATAAGTCTTGCCACAATTCTTGCCCCCAAAGGGGTCAGTGAGCAACCAGCCAGTTGGCATGGTATCAGGTTGGTAGCCACAAGGTCAAGCCCCGATAGCCCAGCTGTCAGTGCGGACAACTATAGGGGAGGGCTCCTGGCTGATCACAAGCCACAAGGCCTGCAACTCTGCCCATGGCTGCTCTTCCCTTCACCATCTTCCATCCATATTGTCTCAGTCTTAGGATGGAAAGCTATGGCCCTCCATTTTGGGGGCTGCCCACAGCTGGAGCCGTCTGTGTACCATGCATCTTCGGGTATAGAGGCTCTTCCCTCCTGATAGGGACTCTCTGCTACTAATGGTTCAAAAGCAAGTTCTTCCTGCTTTTCACTAGTATATGTCACCAGCCCCAACACGCATTGGAGTTCTTCACTCAACGGCTACTAGAAAGGGCACTACGCTGCTGTAGGTAAGCACCCCACCTGGCTAGGGTGGGTGTTTGTGCCATGACACTCCTTGGCTTTTGGGCCCAGACTCATACCCACCCCAAAAGGGGATAGGGGATTCCAGTGATGGATTCTGTAGCCACCAAGGCATGATACACCCTAACCAGTTGTTTTTCTATCAAAGTGTATTGTACCTCTGCCCCTTTCCAGAGTTGTGACCAGAATCCAACGGGTTGGTGAGTTCGTTCAAGCCACTGCCAGAGACCCCAGCCATAACCGTCTTCAGTGACATGAACGTCCAGCTCACAGGGCCTTGATGGGTCTATCACACTCAAGGCCTGCACAGCCTAAACTGCCCATTTTCCTGTAGTAAAGGCAGATGCACAGGTCTCATCCCAGTCCCACCTGACGCCCTTTCATACGAACCGGTATAAGGGCTTCAGAATTTGTGACAAGTGCGGGATAAACACTCTCCAGTAGCCTAGAAGACCCAGAAACTCCTGTAGCAATGCTACAGTTGTGGGGGTAGGAAAGGCCTGGACTTTATCTATGACTGCTTCTGGTATCACTTTGGTCTTATCTGACCAGATGACCCCAAGAATTTGACAGATAACACAGGTCCCTGAACCTTGGTGCTGTTCACAGCCCATCCTTTCTCCTGTAAATGTTGCAGAAGTCTAGGTGCTGCACCTTCTAGATCTGAAAGAGAATTGGACATGAGCATGACATCATCAATATAATGGTACAGCTGCACTGTTGGCGGTTTCTCCCACGTGGCCATGTCCTGGGCTACAAGTCCATGACAGATCATGGGGCTGTGGAGGTTTCCCTGTGGAAAGATGGTGAAAGTCCATTGCCATCCTTCCTATGTGAAGGCAAACTGTTCCTGACTTTCCTGCTCAATGTTAATGGATAAGAAGGCCTTAGCAAGATCTACCATATAATGATATGTTCCTAGTTCATGGCTGAGAGTATCCATCAAGCCTGCAATAGAGGGGACAGCAGCATGCATAGGGTATGTCCTTATTCAATTCTCTGTAATCCACAGTCATATGCCAGGAGCCATCTGGCTTTTTTTACTGGCCACACTGGGGAATTGAACGGACTATGGGTGGGCTTTATAATATCCATCTTGTCCAGCTCCTGGACAGTTTCTCCAAGCTCTTTATGCCCCCCACGCAGTTTGTATTGTTTGATATTAGTCACCACCAAGGCACAGGCAAAGCTATGGGAGGGTGCCCAGCATGTCTGCTCAGAACTGCCTTCACCACACATACTCTCAGTCTGAACTCACCTGCAGTGGTTCGCAACCATAGGCCCTGCAGGATATCAGTCCCCAAAATATACTCAGGGATAGGAGATATATACACAGTATACTCTTTTGGGGGTAGACGCCCTATTACCAAATGGATTTGGGCTTTTTTCACTCTGATAGCCTTTCCCCCATATCCATCTCTCATAGTGGGGGTCCTGGGGAACCGCTCAGGGTTACAATGAATCACTGTATATTCAGCCCCTGTGTCCACCAGAGCCAGGACACGTTGTATGTTCACTGGGGACTAATGGATAGCTATTTCAACATGTGGTCTCCGGTCCCCCTCTGGTCCCTCAGGGCAGATACCTTGACCTTCCCCTCAGTCAAATTGTGTTCCCCAATCACCTTCCTGTGTGGGCTCAAGTGAGGTTGGCTCGCTTTCCAGCAGGAAGTCTTGCAAACACACAGGCTGGACTTGTGGCTCTGTCTCTGACCTGGTCACCTTTGGAATTAATGGCTGGAACTGCTTCTCTGGTTTCAGCTGTTGCCATAGCTCTAGGAAGATCCTATTTGACTTCCCATCTAATTTCCTTCCATCTGCTCTGGCTCGTATTAAATCAACCCACATCTGGATCCTCATAACTTTCATGAGGCCCTGTAAATTATTCTTGTGAGC
Source organism: Smutsia gigantea (assembly GCA_032199065.1). Taxonomy (NCBI): domain Eukaryota; kingdom Metazoa; phylum Chordata; class Mammalia; order Pholidota; family Manidae; genus Smutsia; species Smutsia gigantea. Next base: position 9,784 of record JAVSCE010003657.1, on the reverse strand, counting down.
AACAGGTCTTATTTCTTTCTGAATTCTCGTTTCTTCAGCCTCTCCTAAGTCTGTTACTATATGTGTCACCTCCCTTATAGGATGCTCTAAATGAGGGAAACGAATGGCCACTAGAGACCCAAAGAGGGATGTAGGAGCCATTTGAAGTACAATATTTTTCATCCCAGTAGTGAAAATCTCTTCGTCTGGGCCATAATTCTCTGGACTATAGATGGCATTTCTCATGCCTAGCTCTCATAGTACCTGTTGGAGTTCCACATATGTCTGCCATCTAACAGGAGAGGATGGTAGATGACCCGGATTGGACCACACAGCATGAAGTGCAGCCATGAGCCAATTGAGGAGGGAGTGACTCCCTGGTGTCTGATGTGCATTTTGTAGTCACTGCCTCAAGGCAGGCTGCACTGTCAGGGAGGACAGCTTTCCCACCTCTGACTCCAACAGAACAATTCCATCCACATCTAAGTCCCACAGATGCAGGAGCCAAGCTGATATTGACTCTGAGGGCTTCTGCCTAAACCAGAAGCCGAAATCCACCTGCTCAGACTGAGTATAGGGGTGGACCATAGAGTGCTCCACGACCTGGGGATGGGCTGCTCCTCTCCTTGGGGAACCTTCAGCTGCTGGGTCTTTATTTTCTTTACAACCACTGGGCGTGGGCGTACTTTCAATACAGGAGGCGCCAGTGCCCCCAGCATCACCCCTACACCTTTCTCCCGCTCCTCCATTTCTGGGGCTGATGGTGCCTTTCTCTTCCCTCCCCTGAGTGCCCCCTCTGCTACAACCTTTACCTTTTGTGCTGTACCTTGCAGCAATGCTACCTCAGTCTTCAGAAGGTCTCTTACATTCAGCTCAATGCTTCGCAGATGATGTTCTCATACCACCTCAGCCTGTGCTTTCCTCAGGAGTTCATCCTTTCCCTTGATGGCCTCTTCCTCCTTCAGAACACCTGGCAGCACTGCTGTTTCATCTTCAATGGCACCTTGCTGCCGGTGCTCTTGTATCAATGCCATCTCTTTCTTCAGGGAATCCACAAAAGTGTGCAGCTCACTTTCTTGTGCCACCTTCTCTCGCATCAATGCCATTTCTCTCCTCAGGGAATACACAGAAATTTGCAGCTCGCATTCTCGTGCTGCCTCTTGCATCAATGCCATTTCCCTCCTCAGGGAATCCACAGAAGTTTGCAGCTTGTGTTCTTGTGCCGCCATTTCCTTTGTAGACTTTTTAATACTGTGAGAAGCAGCCAACCTATAGTCCCCGCTGCCCACGGGCACTCTGCTTCTCAAAAGACCTACTTACTATACCAAGGGCCACCCCTACTGCCTCAGGTATCACCTCCACTTGTCTCCAGTCCTGGGGTGGGGCCCAGTCCTCTAGGAGGCAAGCCACCTCAGACCACATACCCACTGGAGGACAATCTACTGTTTCCCCATTCACAGGGGCAGCCCGCTGAAGCACACCTCCCATGAGGGCAGCTTGTTTTTTCCCTTGGTCAACAATGAACACTCCCAACTTTCACCAATTGTCTTGCCAATGGGTTTCAGTCCCAGGAAAGTTCGCTATAGATTCAATGCGACCAAAGAAATTGACAGCAGAATGTTCTTTGGGGTGAAAGGGTTTATTACCTGGCTTGTTCTCCCGGCGGTAGGTCGAGCACTAGCGTCTCCACCTCCACCCAGAGCACTGGGCCGAGCTCGCTATATAGCACAATAATAGCTTATTGCCTAAAGGTGTGGAAGCAGTATCCTAGCAACAGGCCAGTTACATCATCAGGTGGGTTAAGTTCAGTGAGGATCCTGGCCATAGGAACCCCAACTTTCCCACACCCTTTCACCCCAAGAACGTTTTGCTGTCAATTTCTGTGGTCACATTGTATCCATAGTGAACTTGCTGGGGCTGAAAACCATTGGCAAGACATCCCTCTTTCAAAATAATCTACCAAAGATGCTCTCTAATATATATGAATTTACTTCTCTGTTGTCCCACAGGAAATATATTTTACATACATTGATTTCTCCAAAATAACATGAAGTACCATGCTGGAGCACCCATCTGGTTGTGGGCTTGGAGTCAGTGTGTTCTGCCTCAAATCAAGAACTGTGGTTTCCCTTAGTTCAAGTTTAAGCCAAGTTTCAGAAGGGAGTGAGTGAATCATGTGCACCTATTCTTTGTTTCCTTGTATACTGCAAACATTCAGTCCATAAAGACACATAATGCACTATATTTTGGGAAGGACTGTGAATACAGCAAATCCACACTTGTATATAATTTCAACAAAGCATGGCATTCTTGTTCATCTTCTTTAGACTACATTCAAAAACATCAAATAGCAGCAAAGTAAACACTACCAGGCTCCAATGCATTACAACAAATGTTTATATTCCAAGAAATATAAATATGTTTTGTAAAATATTCCCCAATTAAGATTTTTTATCTTTCCTCTAACATATTTTGTCAGTTTACTTTTAAAATATTCCTAATATCCGTGATTTAATGATAGCATCCATGAAATAACTACATGTCCAACACCAGCAATATTGCTTCTAATTACATCCCATTGTCTTATTTCTAATCATTACTGTTGGGAGAATCCTGCTTGATGCCACAGAATTTTACAAGAACCTGCGTTGCACACACATTCTTTGAGTTTTTGAAGGGCAGAAAGGTTAAATAGCAAAGAGGAAGGTCAAACCAGCAAAGTAGAAGTCCATATTTCATTGAATTACTTGATTTACTTATCACTTTCCTTGAGGTCTGACAGACATACTGGTGATTAGGTTAACGCCTTCCAGCAGATTTATACGCTCTGGGAAATGTTCACACGACCTACTCTTGGAGATGGTTTGATGTAAGGCTTTATTGTTTAACAATATGGTAATTCTTAAAGGTCTTAAGGAATGAAAAAGAGCAGAAATAAATATCAAGCATTACATATTCCAGGGGAGAATTAAGTTTATGGAAGCAGGTGAGGGTTTCTGGGAGTAGTGATTATGTTTCTAAAGATTTTACATGTTGCTGCAACTGCTGAATCTCATGGTCATCCAGGTTTATACCAGGTGTGTATCATCTATAGCTGACCAACCCCCACCCCCAGCCACACAGTTCTGCAGGTTTTCCTTTTTGGCATATTAGATTTGTCTTTTTACTTTTTCCAGTCTGCAGCCAAGCTCAACATAAAGGCCAGGTGTTTCATAGTAGATAGCCAAATAAAATTTTAATGAAATTAGACTGCAAAATAATAGGCATAAAGCTTTACAAATAGAACATAGTGAATAGATGTTAAGCAGAGTACGACTTCCTTAATTTACCCCATCAGTCAAAACTGAAAAGTCCCCTGAAGAATACCTAATAAGGTATTGTACCTCTTCCTTGTCTCTTATTATCTAAGTGCCTTATTCATTCACAATGTTACACTTTTCTTAAGTTTTGTGGGAGAATAAATTATTTCAGTCTTTTTAAATAGCTCTTAAGCAGTGTTAATCTACAACTATTTTTATTTTTTAATAAAATTCTGGGCCGTGAAATTGCTGAGAACTCCATTTGCCCCTTATCCCACAATGTTCAAAATCAAGGTGTTAGTTGATATTAAAGTCTTATACTGTTTTGTCAATGGGTTTCACCCATGGACAAGTTCACTATGGATTCAGTGTAACCAAAGAAATGACAGTAGAATGTTCTTGGGGTGAAAGGGTTACACCAAACTTTATTCCCACAGTGGCAGGTCAATCACTAAAATCCCATCCACTCAGAGTGAGTCTGCACGCAGCAAGCTGTCTCTGCCTCTGGGCCTCTCTACCCGCACAGTCGTCCTCTGGGCCTCTCTGCCCACAGAGCTGTCCTCTGGGCCTCTGTCCTCAGTGCTGCCACCACTCCAGGCTCTGCTCTGCTCTCCTGCAGCCTTGCAGCTTGTGGGGAAGTTGGCTTCCTATGGCCCGGATTCTCACTGAACTTAAACCACTTGATAATGTAACTGGCCTGTTGCTAGGCTACTGCTTCCACACCTTTAGGCAATAAGCTATTATTGTGCTATATGTAGAGCACGGCCCAGTGCTCTGGGAGGAGGCAGAGACCCAGGAGAACAAGCTGGGTAATAAACCCTTTCACCCCAAAGAACATTCTGCTGTCAATTTCTTTGGTCGCATTGAATCCATAGCGAACTTACCCGGGACTGAAACCCATTGGCAAGGCAATTGGCGAAAGTCGGCAGGGTTCATTGTTGACGAAGGGAAAAGACAAGCTGCCCTCATGGGAGGGGTGCTTCAGCAGGCTGCCCCTGTGAATGGGGAAACAGTGGATTGTCCCCCAATGGGTATGTGGTCTGAGATGGCTAGCCTCCTAGAGGACTAGGCCCCACCCCAGGACTGGAGACAAGTGGAGGTGATACCTGAGGCAGTAGGGGTGGCCCTTGGTATAGTAAGTAGGTCTTTTGAGAAGCAGAGTGCCCGTGGGCAGTGGGGACTATAGGTTGGCTGCTTCTCACAGTATTAAAAAAATGTACAGACAAGAGGCACACACACTATGGAAAAAGACCCAAGAAATGGTGGCACAAGAACGCGGGCTGCAAAGTGCTGTGGATTCATTCAAGAATGAAATGGCATTGATAGGAAAGAGCGCAGCACAAGGATGCCAGCAGCGAGGTGCCATTGAAGAGATAAAGGCAATGAAGGAAAAGGACAGACCCCTGCAGAATTTACAAGATGAAGGCAGTGTGAGAACATGAGCTGTGAGGTACAGTGAAGGAGGTAAAGATTCCTTACAGAATGACACAGCAGAGCTGCCAGGTGCTCTGAAGGAGGAAAAGGCCATTGAGGAAAAAGAGACACTCCTGAGGGAAGCAGAGGAGGAGGCAGCACGAGAATGCCACCTGCAAAGCATTGAGGTGAAGGTAAGAGACCTGCTGAAGACTGAGCTAGCATTGCTGCAAGGCAGTGTAGAAAAGGTAAACGTTGTAGCAGAGGAGACACTTGGGGGAGTGGAGGGATGGGTGCCATCAGCCCTGGAAATGGAGGAGCTGGGGAAGGATGAAGGGGTAATCCTGCGGGTACTGACCCCACTTCTATTGAAGGCATGCTCAGTGGTTGTAAAGAAAATAAACACCCAGCAGACGAGAGTTCCCCAAAGAGAGGAGCAGCTCCCTCCCCAGGTCGTGGAGCACTCTATGCTCCACACCTATACTCAGGCTGAGCAGGTGGATTTGGGCTCTTGGTTTAGGCAGAAGCCCACAGAGTCAATATCAGCCTAGCTCCTGTGTCTGTGGGACTTAGGGGTGGATGGAATTATTCTGTCGGGAACAAAGATTGGAAAGCTGACTTCCCTGTTGGTTCAGCACACCTTGAGGCAGAGATTAAAAAGTACATATCAGACACCAGCAAATCACTCCCTCCTCAATTGGATTATGGCTGCACTTCAGGCTCTGTGGGCCAATCAGGATGATCTACCATCCTACACTGCTAGATGGCAGATGTATGCTGAGCTCCAACAGGTGTTACAGGAGCTAGGCATAAGAAATGCCATAAATAATCCAGAGAATCATGGCCCAAATGAGGAGCCTTTCACTACAGGAATGAGAAATATTGTGCTTCAAATGGCTCCCAATCCCACTTTGGGTCTCTAGTGGCCATTCTTGCCCCTCACTTAGGGCATCCCATAAGCAAGGTGACACGTACAGTGGCAAACTTAGGAGAGGCTGAAACAATGAGAACACAGAAAGAAATAAGGTCTGCTACTCACAAGAATTTAAAGGGCCCCATGTAGGTTACAATGACCCAGATGTGGGTTGATTTAATACGGGTAGGAACAGATGGAAGGAAATTAGACAAGAAGTCAAAAAGGATCTCACAGGAGCTATCGCAACAACTGAAACCAGAGCAGCAGTTCCAGCCATTAAGACCAAAGAGGCAGAGGTCAGAGACAGAGCCACAAGTTCGGCCTGTGTGTTTATAAGACTTCCTGCTGGAGAGTGAGCCAACCTCACTTGAGTCCACACAGGAAGATTATTGGGTAACATGGTTTGACGGAGGGGAAGGTCAAGATATATGCCCTGAGGAACCGGGAGGGACAGGAGGCCATATGTTGAAATAGCGTGAACATACGTGTAAGGGCATTCATAGACACAGGGACTGAATGTTCACTGATTCATGGCAACTCTGAGCAGTTTCCTGGGAACCCCCCCCACCACTCACTATCATAGATGTATATGGGGGTAAGGCTATTAGGGGGAAACAAGCTCAATACCGTAGGGAATAGGGTGTCTTCCCCCAAAAGAGTATACTGTGTATATCTCATCCATCCCTGAGTATATTTTGGGGATTGATATCCTGCAGGGTCTATGGTTGCAGACCACTGCACGTGAGTTCAGACTGAGAATACATGTGGTGAAGGCAGTTCTGAGGGGACATGCTAGGCATCCACCCATACCTTCGCCTGTGCCTTGGTGAATGACTAATACCAAACAATACAAACTACCTGGAGGGCATAAAGAATTCGGAGAAACTGCAGGAGTTGGAGAACGAGAACGTGGGTATTATAAAGCCCACCCATAATCCTTTCAGTTCCCCAGTGTGGCCAGTAAAAAAGCCAGATAGCTCATGGCATATGACTGGATTACAGAGAACTGAATAAAGTCATACCTCCTGTGCATGCCGCTGTCCCCTCTATTGCAGGCCTGATGGATACCCTCAGCCATGAACTAAGAAGATACCATTATATGGTAGATCTTACTAATGCCTTCTTTTCCACTGACATTCAGCAGGAAAGTCAGGAACAATTTGCCTTCATGAGGGAAGGACAGCAATGGACTTTCACCATCCTACCACATGGATACCTCCACAACCCCACCATCTGTCATGGACTTGTAGCCCAGGACCTGGCAATATGTGAGAAACTGCCCACAGTGCAGCTGTACCATTATATTGATGAGGTCATGCTCACGTCTGATTCTTTTTCATATCAAGAAGGTGCAGCTCCCTGACTGCTGCAACATCTACAGGAGAAAGAATGGGCTGTGAATAGTACCATCTTTCAGGGATCTGGTTTGTCTGTCAAATTCCTGGTGGTAGTCTGGTCAGGTAAGACCAAAGTTATACCAGAAGCAGTCATAGGTAAAGTGCAGGCATTTCCTACTCCTACAACTGCAGCATTGTTACAGGAATGTTTGGGTCTTCTAGGCTACTGGAGTGTTTATCCCGCACTTGTCACAAATTCTGAAGCCCTTATACCGGTTGGTATGAAAGGGCGTCAGTTGGAACTGGGATGAGACATGTGCATCTGCCTTTACTACAGCAAAACGGTCAAGTCTGTGCAGGCCTTGAGTGTGTCAGACCCATCAAGGCCCTGTGAGCTGGATGTACATGTGACTGAAGACGGTTATGGCTGGGGTCTCCGGCAGCAGCTTGAATGAACTCACCAACCTATTGGATTCTGGTCACAACTCTGGAAAGGGGCAGAGGCATGATACATTTTGATAGAAAAACAACTGGCTGCTGTGTATCACACCTTGCTGGCTACAGAACCCATCACTGGAATGGCCCCAGTAAACACAATAATCACCTATGCCATCTTGGGGTGGGTATGAGACTGGACCCAAAAGCCAAGGAATGGTGTGGCACAAACGCCCACACTTGCAAAGTGGGGTGTTTACCTACAGCAGCATAATGCCCTCTCTAGTAGCCCCTTGAGTGAAGAAATCCAACTTTTATTGGGGCTGGTGACATATACTAGTGAAAAAGCAGGAAGAATTTACTTTAGAAAAATTAGTAGCAGAGAGTCCTTCTCAGGACGGAAGAGCCCCTATACCCAAAGATGCATTGTACACAGACGGCTTCAGCCTCTGGCAGCCCACAAAATGGAGGGCCATAGCTTTCCATCCTAAGACTGAGACAGTATGGTTGGAAGATGGTGAGGGGAAGAGCAGCCAATGGGCAGAGTTGTAGGCCATGAAGCTTGTGATCAGCCAGGAGCCCTCCCCTGTAGTTGTCTGCACTGATAGCTGGCCTGCCTATCGGGGCTGGACCCTGTGGCTACCAACCTGATACTATGCCAACTGGCTGGTTGCTCACTGACCCCTTTGGGGGCAAGAATTGTGGCAAGACTTATGGGCCTGTGGTCAGACTAAAATAATTACAGTATACCATATGACAGGTCATTTGCCACTGGCATCCCCAGGAAATGATGAAGCAGATAAATTGGCCCCGATATGTTGGTTAGAAGGAAAGCCTGCCTCTGATGTTGCCCAATGGTTACATCAGCGTTTGTTGCATGAGGGGCAATAGATAATGTGGGCTGTAGCCCATTGGTGAGGCTTGCCATTGACCTTTGAGGAAGTTAGTAGAGCCCGGGAGGAGTGTGTCATATGCTCCAAAATGGACTTACACTGAGTTCCACAGCAACATGGGACAATAACTAAGGGGCTTATACCCCTCCTCAGGTGGCAGACTATATTGGGCCTCTACCTGTGTCAGATGGATATTGGTATGCCATGACTTGTGTGGACACAGCTACTGGACTTCTGGTTGCTTTTCCTACTCATTGTGCAGAGCAGCAGATGACCAATAGACACCTGGAGAATCTCTTTGCCGCGTATGCCCGGACACAGGAAATTGAGAATGATCAGGACACCCATTTTACTGGACATGCGCTGCAAGAATGGGTGCAACATCTGTGAATCAAATGGAAGTTTCATGTGCCATACAATCCTACTGCAGTGCAGGCATGATAGAGAGGCACAATAGCTTGTTAAAATCCAGACTAAAGTCAGACACCAATAGTCTGCAGAGATCGTCAGTCTGCCTATGGAACATGCTACAGCATATGAATGAGAGACCCCAAAAGGAAGCCCTGAGCCCCATAGACATGTTAATACATATGGCTGCCTCCCCTATACAACTGCAAGTGCAAACCAAGGAAGAATCACTGAAGCTGAGGTTTGGCCACCAGAATAATACCTTGCTGCCGGCACCAACTGAACTGAACCCCGGAGACTCCATTGAGTGGATGTGCCCTTGGACCTTTCAACACATGGACCAATGATGGCTGGCCCTCCTGGCACCTTGGGGACAAGGCCTGGAAGCTGGCCTCCTGTGTAGTCCTGGAATAACAGCCGAGTGACCCCCAAAGTTCACAGTAGTGTATCCTGAACAGCCAGAAGGTAAGAGCATCGTACCGGGGAGTTTTGTTTTATCATTATGGCCAGTGCATGCACTTCTAGTAGCACTACATATAGACCCTTCAGTAACCCCCGTGGGGAAAGGAGTAAAAGTATGGTATACTAGACTTGGACGGGACCTCCTTCCTGCTATAGTCCTATCACAGGACCACTCTCTTGCATGCATCCTACCTAATGGACAAGATTTGTCTATGTTGGTGTCATTAAAACATATATCTTATCGCCCCCTAAGGTCTTTGTGGATTGGGAACCTCTTTTGGCTTGAGGATTTTTTTTTTTCAAAATCTTGTATCTTAATTTTTGTTATTATCTCTAAGTTGTTGTTATCTTCTGTTGCTGTTGTGGAATTTGGTTACAGTGCTCCAGCTTTCTTGCCCAGGGACCATTGTGGAAGATTGAGAGCATGTAGATTATAAGGTGAGAATCCTGGAGGGGTGCATGTAGGGAAGTTTGGTTTCCTATGACCAGGATCCTCACTGAATTTAAACCACTTGATGATGTAACTGGCCTGTTGCTAGGCTACTGCTTCCACACATGTAGGCAATAAGTTATTATTGCACTATACAGAGAGCTCAGCCCAGTCCTCTGGGTGGAGGCAGAGATGCTAGTGTTTGACTTACC
>JAVSCE010003656.1:0-45984 GCA_032199065.1 Smutsia gigantea | reverse complement strand
ATAGCATCCTTCATTACTTATCACCTTTATTCACTCACTCCCAGTTATCCATTCGTTCCCTCCTTTCTTGGAACAGCCCTATCTATCCATTCACAGACTGTCAGAAAATTTGCTACAACTGTGAATGAGATAGACACTGTTTTTAGTCTTGGCGTTTTATGGTCTAAGGAAGAGAAAAAGATATTAAATCATTGCCTTTAGAATTATATAATTACAGTTGTTTGTATTAAGTGCTGCAAAGAAGAGCAGAGCAGGAAGGGTGTGGGAGCCAGGAAGGCCACACTGATAGGGTGATAATTAAGTGGAGGTCTGGAGGACCACGAGGCCAGGTTCAATGCGTGCCTGTGCCGTGGTGGTGCTAGAGGTGGAGGCCTGGACTGCGACAAAGGGCGCGGGCTGGTACCGGATGCGCACTCACTCTGGGGCCAATGAGGCTGCGCAGCTCAGGGGAGGAGGAAGAGTTCTAGCAGTAGGCGGGCTCAGTAGGCTCAGTGAGGACTCGGGCTTTGACCCATCATTCTACTGTGAACTCCTCTCTTGCCGGTCTGCCACCCACCCGTATGTCAGGGTCCAGCCCACCGGGGCCACTGAGAGGTGGTGGTTGGACCAGCAGAGATGATTGGCTCTCCACGGCGCAGTCTGGCCAGCCCCGGGGAAATCGGCCCACGCGGTTGCCCTCCTCGCGGGAGCGTGGGGGCGGTGTTAGGATGGTGGGCGTGGAGGCCTGCAAGGACAACGACACGCAGGGACGGCCTCCGGCTGTGCTAGAGCGGGCGCGGGCCCCGGGACGCGGAGGCGGTGACGCGCTTCCGCTTCCGCCGCGGCGTCTCCGGGCAGGCGCTGCCTGCAGTTCCCCGCGCGGAGGCGCCCTATGCGTTGGTCGCCCTCTGCTCCAAGGCGCAGGGTGTCCTGTCAGTCCACGGAGTAAGCGAGTGCGGCTGGGGCCCGGGGAAGATGGGCGGGGTGAGCGGCTTCCTTTGCTCCCGCTGCAGCTGTTCCCAGCGTGAGCGCTGAGCGAAGCTACCATCCCGACTCACACTCCTGGGACCTCTCATCCCAGAAGCCCGGCAGGAGCATCGCATCGGTTATCCGTCAGCCTTTTTTCCACTCCCTTCTTGCTCACCTCATTTGCATGCTGCATGGTGGGCAGGGGGTTGAGCTGAGTTCTCTAGACAAGGCTTAAGCGGGTCTTTGGTCCCGTCGGGTCTCATGTCTTTTAATTCCCTATATGGCCCAGAACTTTGAGCAATTGTTCATCGACGGGAGGGTTCCATTCACCTGTTGTGGTTCCTATATTGGGTTTCTCCTCTGGGGATTCTTTAGTCTGGATGTACCCTCTAACTCCAGAATCGTGTTTGCCCTTTGTTCCAATTCTGGATGTTAGTAACTGCTCTCCCCCTGTCCCGCGCCCCCTGTCCCGCTCTCCTCCCCATGCCTTTCACTTCCTGCCCACTGCCTCACCCCAGGAAGTCAGCAGCAGTACTCTTGAAATGGAGATGCAGGGGCTTTAGATCAAATAGTAGTCTCACTTAACTTAGGACTGGGCTTACTTATGGTTCAGTTTCCTTCCTAGCTTTCAAGGTTCCTTTTCTTTTCTTTTTTTTTCCAGGTGGAAAAGGAAACCCTTCCATGGCAGCTGGGTCCTTGACAGTCTGGCCCCAGGTTGATTATCTTAACTTCTACCCTGCCTCACATAACCAGGTGACAGGTCTGCATTGTGGGACTTAAAGGGCAAACCTGCATTCTTGTTGACACCGGACTTTTAATTTCACCTCTCTGGCCTTGCTGTTCTGCTATGTCAAACAAGAGGCTCAATTTGAGGTACTTGCTCTCAGTGAGATGCCATTATAAAGGTACTGGGCTGTGCATTCACTGAAAGGCTGAGAGATAGGAGGGAGGCTGGAGGAATAGAATGGGAACTGGAATGATTAACCTGGAGTGCCTATCCTGTTCATGGCTTGATGCTGGTCATCCCCATTGCCACCACGATCATCACTATTCTTATTTTGAGCATCTACCATAAACTAAATATTATGCTAAATGCTTTACATGTAGTATGCCATCTCATCCTCATCAACCCATGTCAGGGATCCCCCAAACCACCCTCACGTTGAGAGTTTCCTTAGAAGAATTCATGGGACTCACCATATAGTTGTACTCGTGGATAAGATTTAGTACAGTGGTGTACTAAGGATATATAGATTATAAGGGAAAAAGACACACATGGAGGCTGAAAGAATCCATGTGCAGGTTTCCTAATACTTAATTTTTGGAAGAAGGAATAAACAAGAAATTAGGAAATACATTCACCTGAATGAAAATTAAGACCAAAACTTAGTGGCATATAGTGAAAGCAGTGCTCTGAAAATTATGGCTGTATATGCTTACACTAAAAAAGAAGCTCCCAAATCAGTAACCTAGCTTTATAGAAAACTAAAAAGCAAGCTAAGCCCAAAGCTAGCAGAAGGAAGCAAATAGTAAAGATTAGAGCAGAGATAAGTGAAACAGAATAGAAAAACGAGAGAGGAAATCAGCAGAACCAAGTGTTGGTTATTTGAAAAGTTTGACAAAACCAACAGACCTTCAGCTAGATTAAGAAAGAAGTTGCAAATAACTAAAATCAGAAATGAAAATGGGGACATTACCACCAACCTTGCAGAGAAAGAAAGGATTATAAGAGAATACTATGAACAACTGTATATGAACAAATTAGGTAACCTAGCAGAAATGGACAAATTCCTTGAAACAAATTACCTAAACCAACTCAAGAAGAAATACAAAATCTCTACAGACCTATAACAAGTAAGGAGATTAAATCACAAATTAAAAACTTCCCAACAAAGAAAAGTCCGAAGTCAGATGCTGAATTCTACCAAACATTTAAAGAATTAACACTAATCCTCAAACTTTTTCAAAAAGTTAAAGGAGAGAACACTTACTAACTCATGCTGGGGGCCAGTAGTACCAGGATACCAAAGCCAGATGAAGATATCACATGAAAGAAAATTTTGACCAGTCTCTCTTATGAATACAGATGTAAAAATCCTCAACAAAATGTTAGCAAATCCAATCCAAAAGTATATTAAAAGGATGATTCATCATAACCAAATGGGAGTAGATCAGAGATTCAAGTGTGGTTGAACTTAAGAAAATTGTTATATCACATTAATAGAATAAAGGGAAAGAATTCCTACATGATTATTTCAGTTCATGCAGAAAATGCATTTGGCAAAATTGAACACCTTTTGTGATAAAATCTCTCCGAAAACTAGAAATCAAGGAAAAATTCCTCAGCCCCAGAAAGAAACAACAGAGCAAGATTAACTTTCTGGGCATTGACATGATTCCCTTTAGCTTCATCCTGTTATTGTTGGACTCTTGTATGTTTTTAACAGACCCCTAATTGTCTTAAATTCTCTAGCTTGAGTGGTAGTGGATGATTGTATTGTCCTGGATTTCTTGCTGGTCAGTTTAGGTGGATTAATGACATTTAGTTGGCCTGGCTCTGGGTGGCGAGTCTGACTATGGTCTGTCCTCCAGTGGGGCTGGTTATGCTACTGGGGGCATAATTATGGTCACTTTTGTCCAGTATTGCCTAAGACAAATGGAATGTATTTGGTCTAAGCCTCTATCAATACAATTAGAGTATCTACTGATCTATGTGATGGCTTATGCGCTTGAGAATTCTTTATCTGTGAAAAGTTGGGAGGTGGAGTTGTAGAGGCATGGCTCCACCATGGTGTCCTGGAAATTTTGGCAATATCTATATAGGCCATGCAGTCAAAGGCTTGAACTATAGCTAATCTGAGTTTTGGTAGGTCACCCTGTGATCCTTCCAGAACATGAGAGGATGAGAGGGGATTTACAATCTTTCACGGCCATCTCCCACTCCCCTGCCTATCTCCTGTGGGAAGTAACACTTTCTCATTGCTTCCCAGATTCTGATGAGGTATGAGGCCTTCCGCCCCACTCTCCTCAGAATGTAACACTGCTTAGGTACAGTCTAAAATTGACTGCTCAGCAAGGGGTATCCCACAACTCATGTTGCAGTCATCCAGCCCTGTTTTGTTTCAGTGTCATTGTTTTTGGTGTGTGGGTTATGGACCTGGGGAACTGGCATGTTTGGTTACTCTTCCTTTTGCTGTTTATTCAAGTAATAATTCTATTAATCTAAAAATGGCTCTTCGCTGGCCAAATTAGTTAGGACTGGCCTTGCAGTGTGTTCGACAGAAAGAACAATGGACAGAGCAAAACATATGGGTGAATATGATGGACTCTTCCTCCCCTCTTTAGTTTTCTAAAAGTTTTGAACCAAAATGCTGGTCTGAGTCATCAGAGACCTTCTTTCTGGTGGACTGTGATTTAGTAATCAGGCATCTGAGGGCTCCTTGTTCTGAGCTAAAACCTCCATAATTTTTTGTATGTTTTGTCACCTCATCCAGTTTCCTCCATCTTGTCCCGAAGAAATTCATGGGAGCAATTGTGTGTGCAACCTTCCTAGTGATCTTCCCCAGGGTAAGATCACAGTCTATCAGCTTCTCCAGTATCCTCTTAGAAACAAACAAACCTAGTTGCTCATCTGAGGTCTCCTTTGCCGTGTGATTTTTCACAGGTATCATGTCTTGTAAGTTTTCAGTACCCTGGGAGCTATAAGGCACCTGAACCTGTAGAGCTGAATTCCTGGGAAGCAGACATCTTCTCCTACCTTGTTTCCCCCGAGACTGAATATAGAAATGGACATGGACAGACCATATGGAAAATTCTGACCCACAACCTGAAGCAACCAGTCCAGGAAGCCAAAATAAACTGTAATAAGCAGCCCCATACAGCCAGAATTTGATTAATATACTCCTCTAACAAATCACATAAGATGATTTGCTTCTAGTTAGGCCCCTATGCCAACAATCTCCAGTCAGAGCATAGGGTCTGCCAATTGCAAGTGATGATGGTTGACTCCCTTGCTATAGAAAGCTCTAAATAAGTGGCCTTTGCTTATTTTCATTTGGATAGTCTTTATTTCCACAACTTTGTTTAAAAGGTTAACTTGCTGACATGCTGTGTGATGTTAGGTAAACCATGTCTGTCTTTGGGCCTTACTTTCTTAAACTGAAAAACGGTTCAATATTTATTCATTCTTTTATTCAATAAATATACCTTGGCACTTAAAGGAACTGAGCCCTATGAGGTGCTAGACATTGGACGGCTGTTAGAAGCACAAAGGGGAACATATAAAGGACGAAATCTGCTCTCTGGGCACGTAGAACCTAGTAAAGGGAGGGCAGATATGTGAAGCGGTTAGTCAGGTGAAGTTCTGTGCTACCTTATAACGGCATCCATCCCGCAAGTGTGCAGCGAGGTGAAGGGTGGTCAGTGGGAAGAAGAGGGCGGGAAGAGATTCTCAGAGTAAGCCTTCCCTGCGCGCTGCTCCCTCGCATATCTGCAGCGGCGGTGCGGAGCCGTCGGTGTTCGGGATCCCCGGACCCCTCTCCCCTCCCTCCTCCGTGCCGGGAGGAAAGGGAGGACCACAGAGATGTGGCGCCCCGCACCGTCCTAGAGAAGCCAGCGTGGCCAGGTACCGCAGCATCCACCTCCCGGCTGCGGAGCTCCGGCCGCCGGAGCGGGGGAAGCTGGGCGTGCGGCGGGGCGGGGCCCTGGGTCTTGCCCGCGGGGCTCCTGCGCGGGCCGCTCTGTCGGGCCAGCCCAGGTCCCGAGCATCCTTTCCTGACCCCGGGCAGCCCCCGGTCGGGCCCGGCGCGCGCTCGCTTCCCCGGAGGGCGGCCCCGGCTATGGCGGCCGCGGCCCTGCCCAGCAGGGCCTGTTCCCGCCCGGCACTCGAACTGCTTGCGGGACAGCCCGCGCCGGCCCGGGCGTGCCCGGTGAGTGCGGGGTCGGCGCCACGTACCCGGCTTGGATCTGCCCCGGGCTCTAGGTCCAAATAAGGGGCGGGGAGGGGCCGGTGCGGCGGCCGTGGAATCGGGGTACAGCCCAGAGTGGAGGGCCCCGAGGAACAGGGAGCGGGCAGAGTGGATTGGACACCTCCCAGACTTGGGCCGGCAGGGGAAGCACACGTGCTTCTGCACAGGCGTGAACCGAGTGCTAGGGCGGAGGTGTTCCCAGAGCACTGCGCGCAGTCACGAATGCCTAGAATTTCGTCACCGTGGTTTTAACAGAGCTGGTTCTGTTTGAGGTGGGTCTTCACAGGAACATGAGTTTGCAGTTGCAGGAGGGAGGAACTGCATCTCCAGGTAGGGGGAGCTGCAGATCCAAGGGCACAAATCTGGGCAAGAAAGGGAGTTGGATTCCTAAGATTCCTAAGAGGTTGGTGGCAGGATAGGGGGTGAAGGTGGTGGTGCAAGAAATGATCCTTCACAGGAAGCTGGGTCCCAGAATGGTGAATGGAACTGTCGGCCTGCAGAGCATTTGGACTTTTAGTTAGACAAAGTGAGCTCGCCAAAGCCTTTGAGCCTCAGAATGCTGGTTAAGTTGCTGTGGGGACTTAGCTGGGCAAGGATGGATGTGAAGTGGCCCAGATGGGGCCCCTTCAAAGTATGGAGACTGTGATCCTGAATGAGGCAGTGGCTGGGAATTACAAGTCTGTGTTCCTTGAGGAAGAGGATGAGAAATGAAAGAAAAGGGCAGAGTTCAGGCTCCCAGAGGTAGAGAAAAAGGGGACATGGAGACTGGGATGTGGGGAAAAAAGGGAGGTGGGGTGATCTAGAGGGTGTGTTGGTGTGGGCGAGCTGTCTTAGCTGGGATTCGCCCTCCAGTGCAGCCTCCCAGCAACCTGAGTGTTCTGAGGTGCCCTTGGCTACTTTGGCTGGTGGTGTGACAGGGAGGAAGAGGAGAGAAAGGGTCCTACACAGGGCAGCAGGGGTGGCAGGAGTGAGGATGGAGGGCAGTGTGTAGTAGGTAAGAGCCAGAGAGCCAAACATGCCCGAGTTCTGTCTCGGTTCTGTGACTTTAGGGGAAGTTAATCTCTGGGTCTTGGTTTCCTCTTCTAGAAGATGAAATTAATACCCTCCTCACAAGCTGTGAGGCATATGCAAGGCTTGGTGAGCTCTGAAGGAAGACCCATTTTGGAGATGGGATGGTACTTGGAGCACAGGTAGTAGTTTCCAGTAGAGGGATGGAAAGGGAAATCTTGCAGACTCATGAAAAAGCTGAGAGGATGTTTGCTGAAGTGGAGATGAAGAGCCATTTGAAAAATTTATGGCTGATTCCTTACATCTTTGCAAGTAGGGGGCAAAAGTCTGCTGAGATTTCCCTTAGGTAATCAAAATTCAGAAATTCAGCCAGCATCCCCTCCAGTACCTCCCAGTGCCTGGTGTGCCTCTTATCCAGGCCTGGGTCCTGGGATTGTCCCAGGACATTTAAACACATGTTGTTTCAGGAATCAGTGACCTTCGAGGATGTGGCCATCTACTTCTCTGAGATTGAATGGAACCACCTGGCCCCTGCTCAGAGGGCCCTATACAGGGATGTGATGCTGGAGAATTATGGGGCTGTGGCTTCCCTGGGTAAGGGCCTTTCCCTCGGGACTCTGCCTCTGCCCTTCAGAGTTGCCTGGCTCCTTTTGCAAAGCCTCGGGAATCTGATAACCCTCAGCCGAGTGGCAGCTTTAGGCTCTTGGATTCTTAATGACCCAGCCTCAGCAGTCGCTAGGAAGTGGAGAGTCCTGGTGTCAATTCAGGCCTCACATCAGACTTCCTTGCCTCAGGGTGGGAACTGCCCAACTCCTAGCCCCTGTGCTGTGGGTACAGGGGGACCAGAGCAGATATCTGGTGCCCCACCGAGCCCTCAGTTCCCCACCACCTCGGTTTGGGAAACCCGTCCCAATACCAAGCATCCTTATGTAGGTGCCTAAACTTTGTGCTCTGAGAGAGGGAGAAATCAGGAAAGCTCAGTTCCTTAATGAGTAAAACCATCTGTTAGCTTGCTCAAACTGTTACTGAGTGCCTCTTACTCTGTCTCCTTCCTGGCCTTTGTAAGTTTCCTGGCCTTTCCCCTGGGTCTCCTGCCTCTTGCCCTAGACTTCCTTTTCTTGCTCTCCCTAGTTATTTCCCTTCTTTCTCCTCCTGCCCCTGAAGACACAGCCCTGGGATTGCTCTGTGTCACCCCACTCACCTGCCTGTCCCATTTCTTCCCCTTGAGCAGCATTTCCGTTTCCCAAACCGGCTCTGATTTCCCAGCTGGAGCGAGGGGAAGCAGCCTGGTGCTCGGCTCCTCGGGGAGCTCTTCATGGAGAGGGCCAGAAGGGCATCTTCCCAGGTGAGTGAGGGCACGTGTGCCAGTCATCTGGCCAGTTCCTTGTCTTTATCTTCAAAATGTAATAGGTATGTGTTCTCCTAACCCAGTGCTATAAACACCAGTGGGACTCCTCCTTTTCCTCTGTGTTGCCATGGTTTTCCTTGTTCTCGAGTCCTTGTTTTAATCATCCTGGCTCCTCTGTGTGCCATCCTCATTCACCTGCTTTGCCTCCTCCCCATCTCCACTGTTCTTATCACGGCCACCATTTATCTTTACTTCCTGACCTTTTTTCTGCTTACTTTCTGATCTGAGGTGGCCTTTCTGCTTCCCCAGCCTGCTTATAGTCTTCCAGCAGAAGACTGACTACCTCTGGGGTATCACAGGCCAGCATTATCATTAGAAATCAAGAAGTCTCAATAACTCTGAGCCAGATATTCCCATTCAGGGATTTCTGGTGGGGAAAGCTCTGGCAGTTTTTTAGATCCAACACTAGGCTTTCCTTCTCCTAATTTACTAGTGAGAATTTTGCCTCCTTATTGCCTCTCTGGCCCCATTTTGTCTTCTTCCCACAGGGGTTCTTCTGTGGGCCCAGTGGGGCTTGAGCTGTGTCCCAACTTTCCCCTTTTCACAGTTACTTGCTGTGTCAGATAATCTCCATATTAAGATATTCTTGATTATAAATACCAACCCAGTTCAAACTGGCTTAAACAAACAAGAGGAATTGGTTGTTTCATGTAACTGGAAGCCCATAGGTAGAATGCAGGTATCGTTTGTCAGAATTTTCAATCTCTGCTTTTCTCTGCCTCTCTGTACGTTGCCTTTGTCTCTGGTCTGGCTCCTGTCATGGTCGTCAGTGATTGGTAGTTGTAACCAGGACTCTGCTTTGTTACCTAGGGGGAGAAACGGGGCAGGCCTTCTTTGGGCTTTAACTTTTATGAATCAAAGTCCCAAGTATTGCTCTAATGGACCATCTTAAGCATTAGGCCAGCTATCAATCAATCACTGTGGCCAGGGAAATACTGTACACTATTGTCGTGGCCTGACTGCTGATCCCTGAACCGATCTCATGTAGTGAGTGGGATGGGTTAACCTGCTTGGCAGCTGGAGTTGGAATCAGTCTCGGCGAGAGGGCATGGCTACTCCACAGTGGGGAGGGGTAGAATGGATGTAGGGAGACAACTACAGAGCCCACATGCTCTCAGGATCTCCGTGCATACTGTTCCCACCACCCAAGGGAATTTCCCATCGTTGCTTTCTGCAGGAGGCCAACAGCTAAGTCATCCCTTGGGCGAAACCAGCTCTCCGACCCGTAGCAGACCTCCTTGGACCACATGTCCCTACTCAAAGTCCGCTTTTGTCTTAGAACAGAATACATGGGAGACACATAGTCATTGGTTTCAACAACATTCGGAAGGTGTGGAACTGATCTGTTTCTCAGGAGCCTTTGGATGGGAATTAAAAACATCTTAGCTAAACCTGAGGAAGAGTTTAATAGAACGGACCTTTGTGATTAGAGGTGTCTGTCATTTGAATAAGAAGGGACTTCTGGCAGTGGCTGAGTGAGGCCATGCGGCAGTGTCTTATGGATGCTGTAGAGAGACCCATTGTTGCTCCTTGGTGGAAAGAGAAGGCTGTAAACGGATAGGAAGGAAGGAAAAAGAGATTGTGGTTTCCCAGCATAGTCCCAGGAACAGCTGTTTGCAATTTCATCCTATCCTGCTTCTTTCCTATGTGAACTGGCTTCACCTCCTAGGGGAGGTGCAGAAGAGACCTTAGTCCTTCCTACTTCTTGACATTTTTCAGGTGAGTGATATGTTTTCATATTTTTGGGAACTGATGGAATTACAGCTTCCCCATGCCTCTGCTTCTATCCTTTATATTTGTATCCCTGTCACCTTTCAGGTCATCCATGTCACCAGTCTTCCCACCACCTTCATTCTCCCCCCACCACTTCCATCTCTGCTCCTTTCCTGAAGGGCCCCACTCCAGCTGAGCCAGCCTCATTTGTGTCTTGACCCTGCAGGTTATCCATTTCTAAAGCCTGCTGGGATCTCCCGTTTTGAGCAGGTGGAAGAGCCACTGAACCTGAAAATGCAAGGAGAGGGTCCAAGCATAATCTGTACCGGTAAGTGAGAGGGAAATGAGCACTTTTCTCCCAGTCACATGTTTTCCTCTGTCTTCACTTTGTAAAATATTAACATTTCATTAAAACATGCTCTAAAAATTCCCAAACCAATTGATCAAGAGGAAATTTAACTCTAAGCGTCTAGGTTTCATTTGGACATGCTCAATTAATTAAATTTGGGTGGTTCTCTTGCCTTCCCCTCAAACTGAACAGACAAGACAGACTACCTATCCGGCTGCCATTCTCAACCAATATTTCTTAAGTAAATGCTGTATTTTACTCATGGTGTTAGTTTCTAGAGATCAAAGAGCAAGTAATATATGGCCCCTAACCCTGGAAGGGCTCACAGTCTGATGGGACATAATTACAGCAAAATGTGACGCTGTAACAGAGATGTGAATAAGACACTATGGGAACAAAGAGGAGGCAATATTTGTCCAACTCTACCTGAAGTAGTTTAGGGAAGCACTTTTCATGGTGGACCTGGTGATTGGATTGAATGAGAAGACAACATTTTCTTTCAGTGTTGAAAAGTATGAGGAAGATTCTTCTTGCTGCTCCCTGCTGTGTGTGACAAGCCCAGGTTCCCCAGATATACCACAAAGGATTCTTTATTTCAGAACAGGTCCTCTGCCCTGAATCCTGGCCCACTCTTCTCATGTTATAAACTGGACTACCTAGAAGAAACTCTGACTTATCTCCCTTAGATTCAATTCAACTATTTCCGGAGTTCCCCTTGAGCTTGGCTTGGTGCTAGGAATCATAGCCCTCAGGGACTCTTTGTCTAGTTTCTGCCTTTGGCTTTGGTTGCTTTCTGTGTATCAGTCCTGTTTTGTCATTTCCAGGTAGGGCAGGGCCATAGAGACACAGGGGTGGCGCTTGGAGAGAAGTGGACATGTCAATACCACTTGGTGACCATAGTCACTCTGTCATGGGTAATGATGACATTTGCAGCTCTGATTTCTTCTTTCAGAGGGTGTGTTGAAGAGTGAAAAGGAAGATTTTATTCTGAAAGAGGACATTTTTGAGGAGGTGCAGCTATCAAGTGGACCCCGGTGTTTTGGCTCCCAGGAGTTTTGGTTTGGAAAAACCTGTGAGGAGGAGAAAAGTAGGTTCAGGAGATTGCCTGACTATCCTAGTGGGGGAACTGTGGAGAAAACTAGAAATGATGTTATAGAAGTGATTGTCAAAGATGAGGTGATATCAGGAGAAAACAGTTCCGAGAATATTGACCCCCACCTTGTTATACATCAGAAACTTCTAAGTGAACAGGTATTCTGTATATGTGAAGGATGTGGCATGGGTTTTGGTCAAAATGAAGACTTTGATCAGCATCAGAGAATTCATAATGGAGAGAAGGTCTATGGATGCAAGGAATGTGGGAAGACTTTTAGTTTTAGATCACACTGCATTGCACATCAGAGAATTCACACTGGGGTGAAACCCTATGTATGTCAAGAATGTGCTAAAGCTTTCATTTGGAAGTCAAACCTAATTCGACACCAGAGGATACATACTGGAGAGAAACCCTTTGAATGTAAAGAATGTGGGAAGGGCTTTAGTCAGAACACAAGCCTTACACAACATCAGCGAATCCACACTGGGGAGAAACCATATATGTGTAAGGAATGTGGAAAATGCTTTACCCGGAACCCAGCCCTTCTTCGACATCAGAGAGTCCACACCGGGGAGAAGCCTTATGACTGTAAGGACTGCGGGAAAGGCTTCATGTGGAGCTCGGATCTTGCTCAGCACCGGAAGGTCCACACTGGGGAGAAATCTCATGAATGTACTGACTGTGGGAAAAGCTTCATTTGCAAGGCACACCTTATCCGGCATCAGAGAATCCATACAGGGGAAAGACCCTATAAATGTAATGACTGTGGGAAGGCATTCAGTCAGAATTCTGTTCTGATTAAGCACCAGAGGCGCCATGCTAGAGAAAACCCCTGTAACTGTCAGACTTCTCACCTTGAACATTAGAGAGTACTTAGTGGGGATACTTGATTATGATTCTTATGCTACAGGAACCCCGAGACAAAATAAGATGACCTTCCACAAATTGTAACTCTAATAAGCCAGTATTATTTTGCCCTTTTTCCTGCATAGATAACCAGATAGCAAGACTGGTCCCAAGGTTCAACTGCGTTCATATTGGTGACATTTATTTGAGCACGTACTCTGTGTCAGGTACTATGCTAACCACTTCACACACATTCTTTAATTTTCTTAATCCCATTAAGGTAGGTGCTCTTATCCCCATTTTACAAGTGAAAATTCTAAGATTGAAAGTGATTATCAGATACTCATTCAGGGTCACTCAGCTAGGAAATTAATAGAGTTGACATTAGAACTAAGCCTATCTGACTCCAGAGTCTACTGTTCTTTATTTGTGCATATTTATGCTTCTGCTTATTTTTATCTGCTTAAATTTCCCTTCCTCATCTAAGACCCATCTCTTTCAACCGAACATATCTCTCTTCTACTGGTAATCAGTACCACTCAAGTTGG
Organism: Smutsia gigantea; assembly: GCA_032199065.1. Classification (NCBI taxonomy): domain Eukaryota; kingdom Metazoa; phylum Chordata; class Mammalia; order Pholidota; family Manidae; genus Smutsia; species Smutsia gigantea. Next base: position 33,101 of record JAVSCE010003656.1, on the reverse strand, counting down.
TATTTAATTATGTGCTGTCTTTTATCTTTTTCATAGTTTCATGCTGTTAGTCCAGCTAAATGACTTTTTGAGGACCAACATTGCATTTCTTTTGTTTTTCTAATTTTGAAACATTTATTTATTTATTTATTTATTTGCATGGCAGTATTTGTTTTTTGGTATCATTAATCTACAATTACGTGTGGAACATTGTGGTTACTGCATTCCCCCCATTGTCAAGTCCTCACCACATACCCCATTACAGTCACTGTCCATCAGCGTAGTAAGATGCTATAGAGTCACTACTTGTCTTCTCTGTGCTATACTGCCTTCCCCGTGTCACTCCCCAACATTATGTGTGCTAATCGTAATACCCTTTATTCCCCTTCTCCCTCCTTCCCCACCCACCCTTCCCAGTCCCTTTCCCTTTGGTAATGGTTAGTCCATTCTTGGGTTCTGTGCATCTGCTGCTGTTTTGTTCCTTCAGTTTTTACTTTGCTCTTATGCTCCACAGATGAGCGAAATCATTTGGTGCTTGTCTTTCTCTGCCTGGCTTATTACACTGAGCATAATACCCTCTAGCTCCATCCATGTGTTGCAAATGGTAGGATTTGTTTTCTTCTTATGGCTGAATAATATTCCATTGTGTATATGTACCACATCTTCTTTATCCATTCATCTACTTATGGACATTTAGGTTGCTTCCATTTCTTGGCTATTTTAAATAGTGCTGCGATAAACATAGGGGTGCATGTGTCTTTTTGAAACAGGGATCCTGCATTTTTAGGGTAAATTCCTAGGAGTGGAATTCCCGGGTCAAATGGTATTTCTATTTTTAGTTTTTTGAGGAACCTCCATACTGCTTTCCACAATGGTTGAACTAGTTTACATTTCCACCAGCAGTGTATGAGGGTTCCCCTTTCTCCGCATCTTCACCAGCATTTGTTGTTCCTATTCTTTTCTATGTTGGCCATCCTAACTGGTGTGAGGTGATATCTCATTGTGGTTTTAATTTGCATTTCCCTGATAATTAATGATGTGGAGCATCTTTTCATGTGCCTGTTGGCCATCTGAATTTCTTCTTTGGAGAAGTGTCTGTTCATATCCTCTGCCCATTTTTTAATTGGGTTATTTGCTTTTTGATTGTTGAGGCATGTGAGTTCTTTATATAGTTTGGATGTTAATCCCTTGTTGTTTATGTCATTTACAAATGTATTCTCCCATACTGTAGGATGCCTTTTTGTTCTGCTGATGGTGTCCTTTGCTGTACAGAAGCTTTTTAGCATAATGTAGTCCATTTGTTCATATTTTATTTTGTTTCCCTTGCCTGAGGAGATACATTCAGGAAAAAGTCCCTCATGTTTATATTCAACAGATTTTTGCCTATGTTTTCTTCTAAGAGTTTTATGGTTTCATGACTTACATTCAGCTCTTTGATCCATTTTGAGTTTACTTTTGTGTATGAGGTTAGACAGTAATCCAGTTTCATTCTCTTACATGTAGCTGTCCAGTTTTGCCAACACCAGCTGTTGAAGAGGCTGTCATTTCCCCATTGTATATCCATGGCTCCTTTATCATATATTAATTGACCATATATGCTTGGGTTGCTATCTGGGCTCTCTAGTCTGTTCCATTGGTCTATGGGTCTGTTCTTTTGCCAGTAACAAATTATCTTGATTACTGTGGCTTGGTAGTAGAGCTTGACGTTGGGGAGCATAATCCCTCCAGCTTTATTCTTCCTTCTCAGGATTGCTTTGGCTATTTCGGGTCTTCTCTGGTTCCATATGAATTTTAGAACTATTTTCTCTAGTTCATTGAAGAATGCTGTTGGTATTTTGATAGGGATTGTATTGAATCTGTAAATTGCTGTAGGCAGGATGGCCATTTTGACAATATTAATTCTTCTTATCCATGAGCACGGGGTGTATTTCCATTTATTGGTATCTTCTTTAATTTCTCTCATGAGTGCCTTGTAGTTTTCAGAGTATAGGTCTTTCACTTCCTTGGTTAGGTTTATTCCTAGGTTTTTTATTCTTTTTGATGCAATTGTGAATGGAATTGTTTTCCTGATTTCTCTTTCTGCTAGTTCATTGTTAGTGTATAGGAATGCAACAGATTTTTGCATATTAATTTTGTATCCCGCAACTTTGCTGAATTCAGATATTAGATCTAGTAGTTTTGGAGTGGATTCTTTAGGGTTTTTTTATGTACAATATCATGTCATCTGCAAACAGGGACAGTTTAACTTCTTCCTTGCCAATCTGGATGCCTTTTATTTCTTTGTGTTTTCTGAATGCCATGGCTAGGACCTCCAGAACTATGCTGAATAAAAGTGGGGAGTGTGGCATCCTTGTCTGAAACATTTATTTTTGACTATATAGACCATGCTCATGATTTTAAAAAATTGAAATAGTTCAAAAAGGTGTTAGTGAAAAGTAAATTTCCTTTTCATTCCTGTCTCCCAGTCATCCTCAGAGAGTCATTATTACTGGTTGTGTATCTTTCTGGATATATTCTTTCAATATGTATACAAGTATTTATGAATAGTGCTGCCACAAGGCTACCTCACTGAAAACCATATTTGATTGCCAATTCCATTACCTTCTTCAGAAGTTGTGGTCCTCTTTTAGATCCCCAGGGTAACTGAAGGAAAGGAGCAGAGGGTAGTCTAGGTTGTGTAATCTTAGGAGACTTGACTACCCTTGTGTTTGAAAGTTGTACTCTGGCACTAGAAAAATGTAAACCAACTAGGAGATTTTTCTTCATAAAAATATGTATAGCCACAATCTTTCATGCATCCCATCCTACATCCTCTCCCAGCCAGTCCCCTCCTCACCATTCTAATAGCCCACATCCAGAAGTGAGCTGTGGGGCCATCACCAAGGTAGAGAGAAATAGCCACTCTCTGATGCTGGTCACCACTCCTTTAGGTTGCCTCAGTTAGTTAGCAGTTGAAATATAATCCATAATTTTGGCATCAGAGTCATAGATGCCCTCCGTGGGTCCCAGATCAAAGATAAAACAAATGCTAGGAACATAAAGATGCTACACAGCAAGTAAGATGGAAAGTAAGGAGCCCCAAAATTAACTATACTTGAAATCAGGAGTCCTAAAATAAAGCATTAATATTTTAAAAAGGGGATATAGGTTGTTAATACTATCTATGAAGAAATGCAGGATATTAGAAAATGGTATTACTATCTTAAAGGGTTGGAGAACCAAAGGCCCTATTCAGAGAATGCTGGCCAAAAGAGATGAAACATCCGATATTCCATACTCTTCACCTTTGAAATCATTTTTCAGACTGCAATTGCCTCAGCTATTTAGGCATCCCACTTTATAAGCTCTCAGTAAGTTAATGTAATTGTTGACTGAGGTGCAAGGAAAAGAAACAAGAGGCTAACTTGGACCAAACTTCTTCCTGGAAATTGCAAGCATTTAAATAATTCTATAATTATTAAATAATCCTATAATTCTATAGGGTCCCTGATTGTTCAAGCGTATGGTCGTGTAGTAAGGGGAAATTGGCCTAGCACAGTCCAGCTAGAGTAACCTCTAATAAGCAGTAAAAATTTTGTTTTACACTGCATGGGGCCAGGAAATAGAAATGAGTGATGTGAACAGGTGTTTGGAGGAAGTTGTTTATTAAAAAACCTTACTGAGCACCTACTTGTATGCAAAGCACTATGCCAGATGCCGCACGAACAGCATTAAGTCAGACCTGCTCCCAGCCTTCCCAGAACATTAATCTGGTGGGAGAGACCAACCAAAAGAAATCAATTAAATTACTAAAAATTACTAAGTACTATGAAGGGAATGAATGGTAGACAAAGGGGGTGAAAGAGAATGATGGGGAAGGGCCCTCTATATAAATGGTCAGGGAAGTCCTAGTCTAAGAGGTAATGTTAAAGATAAGTCTGGAAAAAGCCACATGTATGAAGAACAGGAAGAACAGCAGGCAGAGGGAACAGCTGTGCAAATTTCCTGTTGTGTGAAGTGTTTGGCATGTTCAAGAAACCAAAAGGTTTTAGCTACAGCATAATCAAGAGGTAACACAAGTTGAGCTTGTAAGGGGCCAGATCATTCGGTTCCATCCTAAGTGAAAAGAACCCATTGAAGGGTATTCAATAGAGGATTGATCTGTTTGATTCATATTTTAAGATAAGTACTCTGGCTGCTAAGTAGAAAATGGTTTTTTTGTAAAGGGACAAAGTGAAAGGAGAGATCATGTTGGAGACTGCTGTTGTCCAGTTTGGAGATGACCATGGCCTAGAGAGGGTGGTGGTAATAGAAATGGAGAGAGGGAAGATTTAAGTTATTTTGGAAATAAAACCAGTGACCTGTTAATGGATTGGATACAGGAGTAATGGACAGGGAGGAAGCAGCGATAGCTTTCTGTTTGCTGGCTTGAGCAGCTGAGTTAGACAGTTGTGCCATTTACTGGAATGGGAATAGGTGAGAAATCTAGAGCTCTGTTTTGGATTAACATTTGAGATATGAGTGAGATGTGCAAATCAAAATTTCAAGTTGGTGGTTGTATATATGGGCTAAAGCTCTGGGCTAGTCATATATCTGGTACTGTGCATTTGGGAGTTATCAAATGAGCAGAAGGATTTAAAGCCATTAAGAAGAAATGAATGAAATCCCCTAAAGCTGTACTATCCAACACAGTAGCTACTAGCCACGTGTGGGTTTTAAAATAAAATTTTAAATTTGTGTCCTTAGACTGGCCAATTTTGAGCACACAATAGCTGTATGTGGCAGTTGGCTACCATACTGGATGATGTAGACATAGAACATCTTCATTATTGCAGAAAGTTCTATTGGACGGTAATGTCCCTACAGAGAGAAGAGCAAAATATGAGGACCAAGCATGGAGTCTTATGGAATACCAATTCAGTATTCAGGGAGTTGGACAGATGGAAGTGTCAGGAAAGGATACTAAGAAAGAGCAGTCAGAGATTTGCAACATTACCCAGTGACACACAGGCAGCAGTTGAAATAAGGTTGAAGCTCAGACTAGGGCTCCAAGGAGGTGACCATTAAAATCCTAAATATTCACACATTCCCATGGTGAGGATGATGTAGAAGCCAGATAAAGTCAGTGTCTTAAAATGGTAGATAATGAATAGAAATAAGAACCTATGGAAATGGAACCATGAAAGAGAAGAAAGTTTAGAGCTACAGAGGAGCGTCAGGAAGTTAATTGACCCTAGAAACTCTGTCCCTCAAAGATGGAAATGTTTGTAGGCAGAGCAGTGGAATGGTAAGACAAATTATACAAGTATCACAATGAGGTAATTATCAAGACATGGATAGGTATTCCAGGAGGATTATGAAATAGCATGTGGAAACAGATGGCCTTACCAAGAGAATTCCTAACTGGTCTTTTCCTTACCAGAGGCCCCAGAGATAGGCACTTGGAAGGCCTCAGCCTGGGTCAAACACTCCACGGTCTGTGATGAAGGAATTGTAACAAGAACTTCAGCTCGTAATGACACTTTCCACACATCTCCGGGTCAGAAGAGGAATAAAATCAATACTTAATTCCTAAATTTTGGAGAAGAGTGCGGGCATACCACAGAGATATGGCAGGTTTGGTTCCAGACCGCTGCAATAAAGCAAATGTCATCATGAAGTGAGTCAAATGAATTCTCTGGTTTCCCAGGGCACATGGAAGTTATGTCCACACTATACTGTAGTTTTATTGAGAATGCAATAGCATTATGACTAAAAGCACATACCTTAATTTTAAAATTCTTTATTGCTAAAAAATGCTAACTTATCATCTGTGCTCTCAGCAAGTCATAGTCACTGATCACCACAACAAATACCATAATAATAGTCATGCTCAGTGCAGGGTGCCACAAATCTTCAATTTGTAAAAAACACAACCATTTGTAAAAAAAAACCCTGCTTTGCTCAAGAAAGTAAAATGCAATAAAATGTAAAAGGTAGATATTTAAGGTATTTTTCTGATAAATTGCAATTAACAATACATTCAAATCAAAAATTGGTTATGGTAAAATTTTGTCTTCAACATTTTCAAAAGTAGTATTGGAAAGCAAGGAAACATAGAAGTAGTGTATAGATTGATTCACATAGTGAAAACTAGCAGGCCTGCCCAGAATCTCTTGGGGGAATGAATAATTAAGTCTCCTGTTTGGCCAACTGGAGCTAGCTACAGAGTTGCCTGTTTTAGAAGCAAGTATGTGTCTACAATTCTAAGCATGTCTTTGTGACTTTGAGTCAGGAGCTCTGTCATGGGCACCTCTTATTCTCTTCTCAGCACCTGTTCCCCTTCTCTCTGGGAACAGTAACGCGAATATTCTTTGGGGAAGCACCCTTTCTCAGTCACTTGGTCTGGCTCCCTGCTTCCTCCACCAATTTCATAAATGGACCTACTTAGCCTGGGTCTGTCATCTTCATCCCTTGGCCACAGGCCAATGAACTATGAGAAGATATTTATTGGGCCTTCTGAAAGAAAGGCTTTTCTTTGAGAGGACACAGTGGAGATATTCTCTGTCCTATCTATGATATGTAGGAAAATGTGAGGCCTGGAACTGTAGCAACAATTTTTTGTATGAGAGGCGGGGAGTCTGGAGCTCCCTGGTGCTAGCATGTGCAGCCTGAGGAGGAAGCCAGTGCCAAAAAAGACAGCGGCAAAGCAGAGAGAAACTGGGTCCTGGGTGACATTTAGCTTTACCTGAAATAGACCTACCTCTGGACTTTTCGGTTATGTGAGCCAATAAACATCTTTTGTTAAACTAGTTAGATTTGGGTTTTCTCTCATTTGCGACTTAGTCATGCTGATGCAGGCTTGCATTTGAAAGCACTGTTTTCTTGTACCGCATCTTAATGTCACATTTCTTTTCTTAGTAGTCACACAAGTTCCTCATTTGTATCATCTCAGTTGCCTGGAGGGTGAGTGTCTAAATAAATAGGTGCCTCTTCTGCCCTATTTTGTCATACCATAGCAAACCTTCCAATTTTGATGAAAATATGCTCTCAGTTCCAGATTCTCTAGTGGATAACTTCCTATCTCTTTGAGATATCTTCCAGGCTTCTCTACCTATGTAAATCTTGGTTGGGATTGCCATGTCACCTATTTTTGAAGTCAGGTTGTGAAATAGCTGGATGTTTTTCATATCTGCTAGAGACTTTGTTTCATTGAACAATGTTCAGTTGAGAGGGACAGATTCCATATCTAGAGCAGATTCTCTGAAGTTGAAAGTCGTTTCTCTACCCAGTGATTGAGATGCAAATAACTTCATATAGTGAAAAGTTGCTTTCTTACTTTAGCAAAAAGAAAAAAATAAAAAGAACTAGCTTTGACCATTTTCTTTTCCCAAAAGAAGGACTATATTTGTCTGGTGTAAGTGATACAGGTGTTGGAGGTTAAGTGACTGCACTCCTCAGCCTCCAACCGCACTTCCAGTGTACCTAGTCCAGGCTGGACTGAAGTGGGCTTAGCGTGAATGAGGCTTCAGAACCAATGCCTTCTGATTTCCACTATATTGTACCCACTAAGGTTGATAACAAGTTATTCGTTAATTTTCAAATATACTACAAACAGAAACTTTATTCTGTTGATAATAGAAAAAGAAATGAAAAAGAATCGGGGTGTTTAAAAAACCCAAAAAGTCAAATTGTCAGACAATCAACTGCTGTCGTAGGTAGTAGAGTATAGTCCATACTACAGATTTCTCTTCCCTTTGTATGAGTTTCTGGCCCACCAGGAGCACCCAGTGCAGAGGTTGGCATAGGCTTTCGACTCTGCCCCTTCTCTCTGAGAAAATGTTAATTCTGAATGCATGGTATCCAAACACCAGGCCCCAGATTTGACTCAAAGGATGCTCATGGTGCTGAGCTCCCCTGATACGTCTGCCCTGGGGGTGGTGGAGCAGATTCCCCGATGTCACTGTGAAAAATGCAAGCCTGTGTGAAGAGGAAGCAAGAAAGGGAGAGGAGTGATATATAATCTGATATCAAATAAATTAAAAACCAAACCAAAAACAAACCAGGATGTATAAAGGTGAAAGTATTCCGAAAAGGTTACAGACATACCTAAAGGAAGACACACATCATGATGTAAATATGGAAAATGAAAGTGAACTCAAAGTGTACATAAGGGGTGGGTATGATTTATCCATAAAGTCTTGGTGCCAGCTCAATCTGCAGAGGCTGCTGCCCTGCAAAGTGGGAGTTGTTCTGAAAGACTAGCTCCATTTCACAGCAGCTACTCTCCATATCCTCTGTTCACTCAGTCCATAGCAATTGGCTTCTGCTCCTACCAAACACGTTTAGCTGTGGTTTCTGTCAACAACTGGCTTCTTTGGCTTCATCCTCGACCGCTTGTATCCCTGTCAGTAATCTACACATCTTGAAAATGTCCTCTTGACTCCTGAGATACCACTTTCTCTGGTTGGTCCTGACCTGTTAGTTCCTGCCTCCTTTGAGTTTTCTTCACCTCTGTCCTCACTTTAAAGATAAATTGTCCCTTAGGTATTCAATCTTGTCCCTCTTTTAACTCTATACAGTGTTACGAGGTGACAGGATTATTCACCAATTTGGATTAAACTACATTTAGGTGACATGTACAAAAATTTATTAACCTTACCCACAGGTACACATTAGCCCATTTTTCCACCACGCGTGCACTGGTCCAAGCCAGGAACTTCATGGGAACTTTCAGCTCCTCTCTGTCCTGCACCCTTATAAACAGTCTGACCAGGTTTTAATGATTCCATTTCACAAATGCAGGTCTGTCATTTGCTTCCCACCTTCTCTACTTCACTTTACATGGTCACTCTCTGAGTTTTGTGATCGCTATTGTCTTTTGAATCCTCTCTCATCTGAGATCTAGAACTTTTTTTAAAGTAAAGATCTCATATCACTCTCTCTCTATAAATATCCTTTAGTGATTCTCTGTTGCCTATAAAGCAAAATCCAAGCTCCTTAGGTGAAAACTATATTATGATTTGTTTTACCCTATCTCCCATCAATCTCCCACTCGGGTCTCACTACAGCCATTTTTCTTTCTCTGCTTCTATCTCTCAACTATGTCTTGCCCTTTCAAGGGATGAGTGAGTGTATCTGTATAGGTCAGTGGTTCTCAATTAGAGGTGATTTTGCTTCCCACCCTCAGAAGACATTGGGCAATGCTTAGGGACACATTTTTGTTGTCACAATTGGGGGAAAAACTTCTATTGGTATCTAACGGCTGGGGGCACTACTAAGTATACTACAGTGCACAGGGCAGTCCCCCCATGACAAAGAATTATCTGGACCCACATATCAACAGTGGTATTGTTAAGAAAAATTTTCTATAGGTCAACCATAGCTGGAAGTGTGGTGATCATTTCTTTGCTCCATTAGAAACTTGCTACAAAGGAAAAACAAGTCTCAGCATTTAGAGAACCCAGAATGGAAGCATAGATTTATTAAGAGGAAGACTTTTTATCCACAGTGGGTGATTCAATCAGCTGCAAAATCAGTTGTACTTTGCCATCCTGCAAAGCCAGTTTTCTCCCCTAGGTCAAAGTGAGTTCAAGAACTGGAAACACGGATATTCAAAGGGAGCCAGGTAACACCCTCTGCTTGACGGGGTAAAACTGCTCTCATCCTAAAGCACACGTAACTGAGGTAGGGCCTAGAGGGATGAAATTCTCCCTCCTACCAGTTTAAGTTTTCAAGATTCTTTAGAGGCAATGCTGAGATAGAAATGCTTTAATGGAGAACTAGAAGGATGGGACAAGTCTCTAGTTTTGTTGCTTAAAGTCTTGAACTGTAAGGTCAGGAGGCCAAACTAAGGATCTTAATAAGATCAACAGCTGGTAGATTTCCCTTCCCTTCCCTACAATTGATAATAATGTGATGCAGTAGACTTGACTGGTTGCTCCTCCAGTAGATATTCTTCCCTTTCCTCTTTTTAATAGGTACTCACATCTCACAGCCATATGTGTGTGTTAAACTACATCACCAGCTACCAGAGTGGACACTGACCAGCTTAAATCAATTGGAATAATCCCTTTCCTTTGCTACATTTATTGGTTCAGAGGTGAGTATGTGTCCCACCGTTGATCCAAACAGAGTGGAGCTCAGGATTTGAAAAAATAGTTTAAGGAGGAGATATTTAAATTAAATTAAAATTTGGATTTAAATTAAGAGGCATAGAGCCATGGCCACCACTAGCCTATAAAGTGCCTTCATGCAAATTAGAAGATATCCTGTAGACAGACAGATGAGTTATGAAATAAATCCCCTCTAGGCAGATAAATTAGAAAAGGTGCCCAATCTGGGTGGAGAGATTAGAAAAAGGCACTCTGGGCAGATGCAGCCCCCATACGTTTGGGTTTGGAATCTGTGTGCCAATACAACCGTATCTTCATTACTACAGCTTTACAATAACTCTTGAAATCAGGTGGTGGAAATATTCCAAGTTCTTTTTTTCAAACTTGTTTTGGTTTTTCTCATTCCTTAGCATTTTAGAATCTATTTGTTAATTTCTACAAAAATACCTGCTGGGATTTTGGTTGAATCTATAGGTCAAATCAACAGCGACTGATGTCTTAAAAATGTTGAAGATTCTGGTCTATGAACACAATATATCTGTTTGTTTTAATTCTGAAGTTTTTGTGTACAAGTCTTGCACATACTTTGTCAAATTTATCTCTAAATATGTCATGTTTAGAAGCCATTTTAAATAATACTTGTTTTTAATTTTTAGTTTCCTTTTTGCCCCTATATGGAAATAAAATAGATTTTTTACAATATTGATCAGTATTCTGAAATATTGCTGATTGCCCAGGCAAGTCCATCAGCCCTCTTCAAGCTTCCCTATCATGACCAGGATTTTTCTTCTAGGCCCTGAGGGAAATTGGCTGGGTAGGAACTGGACCAGACTGGGCTGGGGAGGGAAACGGGTGGAGCAGTGGGCCCAGCTGTTCAGTGGTTTGGTTGGGCCCTGCTCCTGTACTCAGTATCCAGTGGGATAAGTAGCCCCACCTCCGTCTGTCTATTGAGCAGCCAAACTGTCTAGTACATTTCGGTTTTAGATGCTTACTCCAAGATGGAACTTGCTTAAGCCACCAAATTAAAGATTTAGATTCCCAGGATTTGGACTGGCATAATGGAATTTCTTCAACCTAAGGCCACTTCCTGTATGCATACTTAAAATGTATATTCAACAGTAAGCCTATACATTTCTTTCCAAATTATTGGAATGATGATAAAGAATTCTTTTCCATATCTATCTGTTCACCCTTTTCATTGCATCTTCTTTTACTGTGTGTCATAACATTAAAATTAAATCCTGAGGATTTAGACTTGACTGGGTTTTACAATCAGTCTCTGCTAGTGAAATAACCTTGGTCTGCAACAGACTTGTTATTTGGGCCCATCTCAATATTTAGGTTTTTCCATGGCTGACGTCAGATTCTAGAGAGTGTTTTTGGTCTATAATATTCACATTGGGCTTTAATATTTTTAAGGCACGTGTTGTTCAACAACCCAATCATTTGATCTGACCTTCTGAAGGCTTCTTTGAAGTCCCAATCTCTATGAAATATCTACTGTATCAGACAGATAGGTACAGAGACCCAACAGCATCTTGATTTAAGAGAAATAGAACACCCATGTCCAAGCAGTACCTATTTACTCTTTTTGCAAGGATTCACTACCTGTGTTAATACTGGATAAAGACCATCGTGAAATTAGCTTTGCATGTGAGGATTTACATTCTGTTTGCTTTTATGCTCTTCAATTCATGTTTTTAATAACCTTTGTCCTTATTCAAGTCTTTCTACCCACAAAGATGTGGTGTCAAGCGTCATGTGCCAGCTCTCCTCATGACCCACATGCCTTGCTTCCCTTACCTGCCTTAATGGGTTTAGCACCAGAATGTCATGAACCTAAGAAAACTGCAGAGCTGAGATTGGGTTGTGTGATTTTTTCTTGTCCCTTCATGTGTGAACAGAGGGAGAAGAAAATGAGGGTGATGGTAGGAGCCATTTTGTCTCAAATGAAACCAATTAAGGTGTAAAAATCTATAAGCACATGGAGTTTTATGCTGGTTGGGAGTTGCAGGCATTGTCTTTAATTAGTATACCTTGCAGAATCAGTCCCCTGAAGGGTAGAATCTCTATTTCCCAGTGATGAACTAAGTAGCCAACACAGAGTGGGATTTAGAAATAGTTTGCTATTATAATACTGCAATATTTGGGACATGCCTTACAACTTGCTATGTAATTTTAACATGACTACTATTCTTTTTTTTCCCAACTTACCTACCCTTGCCAGGGCTATAGAATTAGTGAAGCAAATTAAAATCAATCTATATATTTTAGAAAAAATTATATTAGGTAGTCATCAAAATCTTATCAGTAAACTATCTCCAAGTCTTGTTTTTGTTTAGTTCCTTTGAATCATTGGCTTTTATTGCTGAAAAGGACTTGAAGTTGGCTAATTTAAGTATCTTATTTCTATATAGGAAAAAAACAGATTGAGAATTAGGGACTTTTTAAAGAACTTTTAAAGTTTTCCAGTGTTTGCATGCATTTGTAGTAAATATTTCCTATGTCTGGTGTGTAGAGTCTAGGAAACTTTATTCATAGATTGAGGTTCCATTTTTTTTTCTTGGCTTATAAATCCTCTATACATCAATGTCTTGCCAATGGGTTTCAGCCCCGGTCAAGTTCGCTATGTATTCAATGTGACCAAAGAAATTGACAGCAAAACTTTCTTTGGGGTGAAAGGGTTTATTACCCAGCTTGTTCTCCCGGCAGTAGGTCGAGCACTAGCGTCTCTGCCTCCGTGCCGAGCACTGGGCCGAGCTCTCTATATATGACAATAATAGCTTATTGCCTAAAGGTGTGGAAGTGGTAGCCTAGCAACAGGCCAGTTACATCATCAGGTGGTTTAAATTCAGTGAGGATCCTGGCCATAGGAACCCCAACTTCCCCACACTCCACCCCTCCAGGATTCTCGCCTTACAATCTACACACTTTCAATCTTCCACAATGGTCCCAGTGCGAGAAAGCTGGACCACTGTAACCAGATTCCACAATAGCAACAGAGGATAACAACTTAGAGATAATAAAAATTAAGATACAACAAGATTTTGATACAGGTAACAAAAATTACAGTAATCCTCAAGCCAGAGGAGGTTCCTAATAACAAAAAATAATAATCCTCAAGCCAGAGGAAGTTCCCAATCCACCAAGACTTTAGGAGCAATAAGACACATGTTTTAATGACACCAACATAGGCAAATCTTGTCCATCAGGTAGGATGCATGCAAGAGAGTGGTCCTGTGATAGGACTGTAGCAGGAAGGGGGTCCCTTCCAGGTTAGTATACCATACTTTTACTCCTTTCCCCAGGGGGATTACTGAAGGGTCTATATATAGTGCTACTGGAGGTGCATGCACTGGCCATATGATAAAACAAAACTCCCTGGTAAGATGCTCCTACCTTCTGGCCCTTTAGGATATACTACCATTATCTTTGGGGGTTACTCTGCTGTTACTCTAAGAATAAACAGGAGGCCAGCTTCCAGGCCTTGTCCCTAAGGTGCCAGGGGGGCCAGCCATCACTGGTCCATGTGTCAAAATGTCCAAGGCCACATCCACCTCAATGGAGTCTCCGGGGTTCAGTGCAGTTGGTGCTGGCAGCAAGATGTTATTCTGGTGGCCGAACCTTGGCTTCAGTGATTCCTCCTTAGTTTGTACTTGCAGTTGTATAGGGGAGGCAGCAATATGTGTTAGCATGTCTGTGGTGCTCAGTGCCCACTTCCAGGGCTTCTAATTCAAATGCCATAGCACTGTCCATAAGTGGACTGACTGTCCCCGTAGACTATTGGTGTCTGATGTGCATTTTGTAATCACTGCCTCAAGGCAGGATGAACTGTCTGGGAAGCCAGCTTTCCCATCTCTGATCCAGATAAAAAATTCCATCCACCTTCTACATCCCAAAGATGCAGGAGCTGAACTGATATCAACTCTAAGGGCTTCTGCTGAAACCAGGAGCCCAAATTCACCAGCTTCGCCTGACTGTACAGGCAGAGCATAGGGTGCTCCCTGACCAGGGGAGGGGGCTGCCCCTCTCCCACAGGAATCTGTGCTTGCTGCATCTTTATTTTCTTGGCTACAACTGGGCATGCTTTCAATAGAGGAGGGGTTGGTGCCTCCAGCACCACCCCTACATCCTTTCCCCGCTCCTCCTCCATTTCTAGGGCTGATGGTGTCTTTCTTACTTACTCAGTCTTCAACAGCTCTCTTGCCTTCACCTCAATACCTCGCAGGTGGTGTTCTTGTGCTGCCTCTTCTTGTGCTTCCTGCAGGAGTACATCCTTCTTCATGGCCTTGCCTCTTCCACAGCACTTTGCAGCACCACTGTCTCATTCTGCAAAGAATCTTTTACGTCCTCCACAGCACCTCACAGCTTGTGTTCTCATGCTGCCTCTTCTTGTGTATTTCATAGGGGTACATCCTTCTCCATGGCTTTTACATCTTCCACATGGAGCAACACCATTTCATTTTTTAATAAATATTTTACTTCCTTCACAGTACCTCACGGCTCATATTCTCATGCTGCCTCCTCTCGTATCAATACCACTTCATTCTTTAACAAATCCACAACACTTTGCAGCTTGCTTTCTCATGCTGCCATTTTTCGTGTCTCTTCCAGGAGCATGTTCTTCTCATCTGTAGCCTTTTTTAATACTGTGAGAAACAGCCAACCCGTGGTTCCCCCTGTTTCTCAAAGGACCTAATTTTTTTGAGGGCCACCTCTACTGCCTCAGGTGTCAACTTCACCTACCTCCAGTCCTGGGGTGGGGCCAAGCCCTCCAGGAGGCAGGCCACCTCAGACCACATGCAACTGGGGGACACTCAAATGTTCCCCCTTTCATAGAGGCAGCCCGCTGAGGTGCCTGTCCTATAAGGGCGGCCTGTTCCACTCTTTGATGTTCCTGAATCCTGCCAATGATGCCAGTTTTCTTGCCTGAGGGTTTCAGCTCCAGGCAAGTTCACTGTGGATTCAGTGAGATTGAGAAATGACAATGGAATGTTCTTGGGGTAAAAAGGTTTATACCTGGCTTTGTTCTCCTGGCAGCAGGTTGAGTGCTATAATCACTTCTGCTTCTAGCAGTCTGCAGGTACGTAATCCACCTGTCTCTGCCTCTGCCTAGAACACTGGGCAAAGCTCGTTATATATTGACTCAGTCAATAATAGCTTATTGACTCAGTCAATAATAGCTTATTGACAATGGGTGTGTAAACATTAGCCTAGCAGTAGGACAATTACATCATCAATCATTTAGGGTCAGGTGACAATCCTGGCCATAGGAACTTCTGTTTTCCATATAGTGAGTTTTGCAAATGATGTTACGGTCAACAGTGCCATGAATATGTTTGTTTTCCCCCCTCTTTTGAATGATTTCCTTGGAATAAATTCCTAGGAGTGAGATTAACCAAATACAAGGGTATAATCATTTTTATGTTTGAAAAACATGCTGCCATTGGACTATATCAAACTAAAAAGTTTCTGCACATCAAAGGAAACCATAAACAAAGAGACAACCCACTGTATGGGAGAATATATTTGCAAGTGATATATCTGATAAGGCTTAATAACTAGAATATATAAAGAATTGAACACCAAAAAGCAAATAATCTGATTGAAAAATCAGCAGAGGACCTAAATAGACATTTTTCAAAAGAAGACATACTGATGCCCAGTAGACACACGAAAAGACACTCAGTATTAGTAATCATCAGGGAAATGCAAATCAAAAGAGTAATGAGCTATGACTTCACACCAGTCAGAGTGGCTAATACCAATAAGACAAGAAATAAGTGTTGGTGAGGATGTGGAGAAAAGGGAATCCTTGTGCATGGCTGGTGATTGTAAATTGGTGCAGCAACTAAGAAAAGCAGTATGGAGTTTCTCAAAAAATTAAAAATAGAAATACTTCTGGGAATTCACGTGAAGAAAACAAATTCACTAATTCAGTAAGATTTATGCACCTATATGTTTATTGCAGCATTATTTACAATAGCCAAAATTTGGATGCGACCTAAATGTCCGTTAACAGATGAATAGGTAAGAAATGTGGTACATGTATACAATGGAATATTACTCAAGTATAAAAAGAAAGAAATCTTGCTATTTATGACAACATGAATGAACTTAGAAGTATTATGCTAAGAGAAAAAAGAGAAAGACAAATAACATGATTTCACTCATATGTGGTATCTAAAAAGTAAGACAAATG
The DNA here is from genome assembly GCA_032199065.1 of Smutsia gigantea. NCBI lineage: Eukaryota > Metazoa > Chordata > Mammalia > Pholidota > Manidae > Smutsia > Smutsia gigantea. The sequence continues at coordinate 16,847 of JAVSCE010003656.1, read as the reverse complement.
AACAAACAGAACAGAAATAGATTCAGACACAGAACAGGCTGGCGGTTGCCATGGTGGGGAGGCGGACTCGTGAAATAAGTGAAGGGGAAACATTAGTGAGAATGTTTCATATCTTGATCTGGGTAATGGCTACATGAGTGTATACACATGTTAAAATTAACTGAGCTGTACACTAAGATTTGTGGATTTTATTGTGTGTACTTCCATTAAAAAAAACATGCTGCCATATTGCCTTCTTAAAAGAATGTACTAACTTACTCTTCTACCAGAATTGTATAAATACAGTACTTGATTTAAATCTTATTAGCAGTATTATAATTTAAAATATATTTTTAATTTAATTAGTATAAAATGCTAATTTTTATTTATATTTAGTTACTATAATTAATAAGGTTCAAAGTTTTCTATATTAGTTTGCTAATTTTAATTACTATTGTGAAAAATGTGTTTTCACATCATGAGCCTTTTCATGAACTGAGTTCTTAATATTTTGCTTAAGAATTTGAGATCTTTAATGCAGTATATAAAAACTCACTGTTAACCTCCAGAGAAGTGATACCTACTCACTTATCCTTCATATTTTAAAAACATAGTTTGTTTAAAAGCACTTAACCTCCTAGAGTTTATTTTGAAATACCTAAAGCTATTCCCATTGCAGGAAATAAGTTTTCTTAGTCCCAGTGATTTATCATGGCCAATAGTCATGTGTTTAAATTCTTACATATAATAGATTTGATTTCCAGGCTTTCTCTTTTGTCCCATTAATCAATTAATTATCTAATTTTTTCCTCCTTCCCAACAACATGTTATAGTATTCATTATTAGTTCTTTGAAATTATCTTAATTTCTGATAAGAGCTATTTTCCCTTTATTGAGTCTCTTCCTTATTTTTCTTTTTTCTTAAGGTATTATTAATATACACTCTTATGAAGGTTTCACATGAAAAAACAATGTGTACTACATTTACTCATATTATCAAGTTCCCACCCATACCCCAATGCAGTCACTGTCCATCAGTGTAGTAAGATGCCACAGATTCACTATTTACCCTCTCTGTGCTACACTGTTTTCCCCGTGATCCTTCACACCATGTGTACTAAACATAACACCCCTCAATCCCCTTCTCCCTCCCTCCCCACCCGCCCTCCAAAACCCCTCCCCTTTGGCACCCCTCCCCTTTGGTAACCACTAGTTCCTTCTTGGAGTCTCTTGAGTCTGCTATTTTGTTCCTTCGGTTTTGTTTCGTCATTATACTCCACAAATGAGGGAAATCATTTGGCACATGTCTTTCTCTGCCTAGCTTATTTCACTGAACATAATATCCTCAGGCTCCATCCATGTTATTGCAAATGGTAAGATTTGTTTCTTTCTTATGGCTAAATAGTATTCCATTGTGTATATGTACCACATCTTCTTTATCCATTCATCTACTGATGGACACTTAGGTTGCTTCCATATCTTGGCTATTGTAAAAAGTGCTGTGATAAACATAGGGGTGCATTTGTCTTTTTGAATCTGAGAAGTTGTATTCTTTGAATAATTCCAAGGAGTGGGATTCCAGGGTCAAATGGTATTTCTATTTTTAGTTTTTTGAGGAACCTCCATACTGCTTTCCACAATGATTGAACTAGCTTACATTCCCACCAGCAGTGTAGGAGGGTTCCCCTTTCTCCGCATCCTCACCAGCATTTGTTGTTCTTAGTCTTTTGGATGGTGGCCATCCTTACCGGTGTGAGGTGATATCTCATTGTGGTTTTAATTTGCATTTCCCTGATGATTAGTGATGTGGAGAATCTTTTCATCTGTCTGTTGGCCATCTGAATTTCTTCTTTGGAGAACTGTCTCTTCATATCCTCTGCCCATTTTTTAATCGGGTTATTTGTTTTTTGGATGTTGAGTCATGTAAGTTCTTTATATATTTTGGATGTTAACCCCTTGTCAGATATGTCATTTACAAATATATTCTCCCATGCTGTAGGATGTCTTTTTGTTCTGCTGATGGTGTCCTTTGCCGTACAGAAACTTCTCAGTTTGATGTAGTCACATGAGTTCATTTCTGCTTTCGTTCCCCTTGCTCGAGGAGATGCATTCAGGAAGAAGTTGCTCATGCTTATATTCAGGAGATTTTTGCCTATGTTGTCTTCTAAGAGTTTTATGGTTTCATGACTTACATTCAGGTCTTTGATCCATTTTGAGTTTACTTTGGTATATGGGGTTAAAAAGTAATCCAGTTTCATTCTCTTGCATGTAGCTGTCCAGTTTTGCCAACACCAGCTGTTGACGAGGCTGTCATTTCCCCATTGTATGTCCACGGCTCCTTTATCATATATTAATTGAACATATATGGTTGAGTTTATATCAGGGCTTTCTAGTCTGTTCCATTGGTCTATGGGTCTGTTCTTGTGCCAGTACCAAATTGTCTTGATTTCTGTGGCTTGTTGGTAGAGCTTGACGTTGGGGAGCATAATCCCCCCAGCTTTATTCTTCCTTCTCAGGATTGTTTTGGCTATTCGGGGTCTTTTGTGGTTCCATATGAATTTTAGAATGATTTTCTCTACTTCACTGAAGAATGCTGTTTGTATTTTGATAGGGACGGCATGGAATCTGTAGATAGCTTTGGGCAGGATGGCCATTTTGACAATATTAATTCTTCCTATTCATGAGCACGGGGTGTGTTTCCATTTATTGGTATCTTCTTTAATTTCTCTCATGAGTGTCTTGTAGTTTTCAGAGTATAGGTCTTTCACTTCCTTGGTTAGGTTTATTCCTAGGTATTTTATTCTTTTTGATGGAACTGTGAATGGAATTGTTTTCCTGATTTCTCTCTCTGCTAGTTCATTGTTAGTGTATAGGAATGCCACAGATTTCTGCGTATTAATTTTGTATCCCGCAACTTTGCTGAATTCAGATATTAGATCTAGTAGTTTTGGAGTGGATTCTTTAGGGTTTTTTATATACAATATCATGTCATCTGCAAACAGGGAGAGTTTAACTTCTTCCTTACCAATCTGGATGCCTTTTATTTCTTTGTGTTGTCTGATTGCCATGGATAGGACCTCCAGTACTATGTTGAATAGAAGTGGGGAGAGTGGGCATCCCTGTCTTGTTCCCAATCTTAGATGAAAAGCCTTCAGCTTCTTACTGTTAAGTATGACGTTGGCTGTGGGTTTGTCATATATGACCTTTATTATGTTGAGGTACTTGCCCCCTATACCCATTTTGTTGAGAGTTTTCATCATGAATGGATGCTGAATTTTTTCAAATGCCTTTTCAGCATCTATGGAGATGATCATGTGGTTTTTGTCCTTTTTGTTGATGTGGTGGATGATGTTGGTGGATTTCCGAATGTTGAATCATCCTTGCATCCCTGGGATGAATCCCACTTGATCATGGTGTATGATCCTATTGATGTACTTTTGAATTCGGTTTCCTAATATTTTGTTAAGTATTTTTGTATCTATGTTCATGAGGGATATTGGTCTATAGTTTTCTTTTTTTGTGGTGTCTTTGCCCAGTTTTGGTATTAGAGTGATGCTGGCCTCATAGAATGAGTTTGGAAGTATTCCCTCTTCTTCTACTCCCTGGAAAACTTTAAGGAGGATGGGTATTAGGTCTTCATTAAATGTTTGATAAAATTCAGTGGTGAAGCCATCTGGTCCAGGAGTTTTGTTCTTAGGTAGGTTTTTGATTATCAGTTGAATTTCATTGCTGGTAATTGGTCTGTTGAGATGTTCTGTTTCTTCCTGGGTCAGCCTTGGAAGGTTGTATTTTTCTAGAAAGTTGTCCATTTCTTCTGGGTTATCCAGTTTGTTAGCATATAATTTTCCATAGTATTCTCTAATAATTCTTTGTATTTCTGTGCTGTCCATAGTGATTTTTCCTTTCTCATTTCTGATTCTGTTTATTTGAGTAGACTCTCTTTTTTTCTTGATAAGTCTGGCTAGGGGTTTATCTATTTTGTTTATTTTCTCGAAGAACCAGCTCTTGCTTTCAATGATCCTTTCTATTGTTTTATTCTTCTCGGTATTATTTATTTCTGCTCTAATCTTTATTATGTCCCTCCTTCTACTGGCTTTGGGTCTCATTTGTTCTTCTTTTTCTAGTTTCATTAATTATGAGTTTAGACTGCTCATATGGGATTGTTCTTCTTTCCTTAGGTAGGCCTGTATTGCAATATACTTTCCTCTTAGCATGGCCTTCTCTGCGTCCCACACATTTTGCAGTGTTGAATTATTGTTGTCATTTGTCTGCATATATTGCTTGATCTCTGTTTTTATTTGGTCATTGATCCATTGATTATTTAGGAGCATGTTGTGAAGCCTCCATGTGTTTGTGGGATTTTTCATTTTCCTTGCATAATTTATTTCTAGTTTCATACCTTTGTGGTCTGAGAAACTGGTTGGAACAATTTCAATCATTTTGAATTTACTGAGGCTCTTTTTGTGGGCTAGCATATGACCTGTTCTTGAAAATGTTCCACATGCACTTGAGAAGAAAGTGTATTCTGCTGCTTTTGGGTGTAGAGTTCTGTAGATGTCTGTTAGCTCCATCTGTTCTATTGTGTTGTTCAGTGCCTCTGTCTCCATACTTATTTTCTGTCTGGTTGGTCTGTCCTTCACAGTGAGTGGTGTGTTGAAGTCTCCTAGAATGAATGCATAGCCTTCTATTTCTCCTTTTAATTCTGTCAGTATTTGTTTCACATATGTAGGTGCTCCTGTGTTGGGCACATAGATATTTGTAATGGTTATATCTTCTTGTTGGATTGACCCTTTTATCATTATGTAATGTCCTTCTTTGTCTCTTGTGACTTTCTTAGTTTTGAAGTCTATTTGTCTGATACAAGTACTGCAACTCCTGCTTTTTCCTCCCCATTAGTTGCATGAAATGTCTTTTCATCCCTTCAGTTTTAGTCTGTGTATGTCTTTGGGTTTAATGTGAGTCTCTTGTAGGCAGCATATAGATGGGTCTTCTTTTTTCATCCGTTCAGTGAGTCTATGTCTTTTGATTGGTGCATTCAGTCTGTTTACATTTAGGGTGATTATGGATAGGTATGTACTTTTTTCGTTGCAGGCTTTAGATTCGTGGTTACCAAAGGTTCAAGGTTAACTTCCTTACTATCTAAGAGTCTAACTTAACTCACTAATATGCTATTACAAACACAATATAAAGGTTCTTTTTTTTCTCCCCCTTTTTATTCCTCCTCCATTCTTTATATATTCGGTATCATATTCTGTACTCTTTGTCTATCCCTTGATTGACTTTGGGGATAGTTAATTTAATTTTGCATTTGCTTAGTAATTAGCTGTTCTACTTTCTTTACTGTGGTTTTATTACCTCTGGTGACAGCTATTGAACCATAGGAACTCTTTCATCTATAGCAGTCCCTCCAAAATACACCGTAGAGATGGTTTGTGGGAGGTAAATTCTCTCAGCTTTTGCTTATCTGGGAGTTGTTTAATCCCTCCTTCAAATTTAAATGATAATCTTGCCAGATAAAGTATTCTTGGTTCAAGGCCCTTCTCCTTCATTGCATTAAATACATCATGCCACTCCCTTCTGGCCTGTAAGGTTTCTGTTGAGAAGTCTGATGATAGCCTGATGGGCTTTCCTGTGTATGTGATCTTATTTCTCTCTCTGGCTGCTTTTAATAGTCTGTTCTTATCCTTGATCTTTGCCATTTTAATTACTATATGTCTTTCTTGGTGTTGTCTTCCTTGGGTCCCTTGTGCTGGGAGATCTGTGCACCTCCATGGCCTGAGAGACTATCTCCTTCCCCAGATTGGGGATGTTTTCAGGAATTACCTCCTCAAAGACACTTTCTATCCCTTTTTCTCTCTCTTTTTCTTCAGTACACCTATGATGCAAATATTGTTCTGTTTGGATTGGTCACACAGTTCTCTCAATATTCTTTCATTCTTAGAGATTCTTTTTTCTCTCTGTGCCTCAGCTTCTTTGTATTCCTGTTCTCTAGTTTCTATTTCATTTATCGTCTCCTCCACCATATCCAATCTGCTTTTAATACCCTCCACTGTGCCCTTCAACGATTGGATCTCTGACCGGAATTCATTCCTGAGTTCTTGAATATCTTCCTATACCTCCATGAGCATGTTAATGATTTTTATTTTTAACTCCCTTTCAGGGAGAGTCATGATGTCAATATCATTTAAATCTTTCTCAGGAGTTCTATTCATAATTTTACTATGAACCAGGTTCCTTTGGCATTTCATATTTGTATATGGCGCCCTCTAGTGCCCAGAAGCTCTACTTTCTGGGGCTGCTCAGCCCCTGAAGCAATGTCACGGGTGCAGGGGAGTGGTACTGGTGCCTGGGGGGAGGAAAGAGCTGTTTTCTGATTCCTGGCTGCTATGTTTGTTTCCACTGCCTGAACCTGTGGGCCAAGCACACAGGTATAAGCCTCTGTGCTTTGCGTTTGTAGTTGCTGTTGACAGATCTTCCCTCTGGCTGGGCTAACGCCAGGGTAGGGTTTGTTGGTTTGTGAGCCAGGTGGGCCTGTCCGGGAGAAAGGCGTAGTAGGCTGCATATCACAGAGGGGGTCCTTGGAGCTGAGTAGGCAGCCAGGGATTTGGAGCACCTGAGGAATCGTGAAAGCTCCCAACCCGCTGGGCAGAATGCACCCAGACAATTTTGTCTACCTGTCCTTTTTCCTGAGCAGTTAGCTCTGTGCAATCCTTGCCCCTTTAGCAGCCTCTTGCTAAGGGCTTCCTTGTTAGGAAGTCTCTCAGACTTCCCGCCTTTCTTTTGTCCCAGAGCAGCCAGATATGGATCCCTGCTTTCCACAAGCAGCTGGAATCTCAGTCTCTCCAGGAATTCTGCCCGTCTTAGTCATCCAACCCCCTAATTATGAGAGTATCATGCAAGCACCATGAAATGTAGGTTTGTGCTCCCAGAGCAGATCTCCAGAGTTAGGTATTCAGCAGTCCTAGGTCTCCACTCCCTCCCTGCTCCGTTTCTCTTCCTCCCACCAGTGAGCTGGGGTGGGGGAAGGGCTTGGGTCCTGTCGGACCACAGGTTTAGTACGTTACCCTGTTCTGTGAGGTCTGCTCTTGTCTCCAGGTGTATGCAGTTTGGTGCAGTCCTCTTTCCTGTTGCTCTTTCAGGAGTAGTTGTATCAGTTATATTTTCGTATTATATGCAGTTTTAGGAGGAAGCCTCTGTCTCACCTGTCACGCTGCCATCTTTAATTCTCTATTTCGAGTCTCTTTCAAATATATTTATTTCAACATTCTCTGTACTTTTCTAAATGTTTAAAATACTTAATAATTTGAAAAGGATAAGAATAAATAATAAATACCATGTAACCATTACCCAGGTTTTTTTAAAATGCCAATCTAGTATATACCCATTCGTTTCCCACATATTTTTCATGATTATACTGAAGTAATCAAATCTTCACATTTGAAAAGTAAGAGGGGAGATTGTGTAACAGTATGGGTGTGAAGTATTATAAGGTTCCCTTTCTTGCTATCTAATGGCTGATTTCTCCTTTAGCTCACTTTTTGATGAAGTCAAGAGTTGAGGTGTTTGATTATTGTGGAGCTAGACCTTCACTGAGGACAGAGTACAAAGTTCCTGACTCACAATCATGCAGATCAAAGAATACTTGGTCAGTTGTGAGACCAAAATAATTGGGGAAAATTTGTGCCTGAGAAAAACTAGTTTCTTCCCACCCCAAACAGAATTAAGTTTATAAAAAGGATTGGAGAGAGAGTTTGGGGAAAATGATTCCTACTACCTCTCCCCTTCCCTGCATGATTCAGAGAAGAAGTGGGGCGGGAGGCAGGAGAACCCTGTGAATTGTCTCTGTCTCTCATCTCTGAGGTGTGCTGATCATGAGCGTCAAAATCAGCAAGTTCATCCTATGCTGCTACCAGGATGTGGAGCAGAATGGAAGGAAGAACTGTCTCCTTTCTCTGCCATAACTTAGTGTTTCTGCTGCACTGAGTTTGCCATGGGAGAGTTAACAGTTTCCAGTAGGCATAAGGCAGGCTGGAAATGAGAGTCCAGAGTAGTTTGGCAATCCCAGAGGCTGCCCTATGTTGAGAGGAATCCATCAGTAGAGATGGTTAGGTAGACTGTTTAGTGAAGACAAGTGGCTATGCCTCAGCAGGATTTCCTCTGCCAAGAAACTGCTCAGACCTAACTGGGCAACAGTATCTACTGTGCCACCCCGGAGAGTTGGCACTAGAGGCGAGCCATGCCAAGAGAACCAACCACCAGAGCGGCAACTGAAGGGGAGAAGAAGCCCTGAAATGGAGTCTTTGAGCCAGAGAGTTATTAAGATAATAACTAAAACAATGTCCTGACAGGACAGAATGTTACTGGATTGGACTTTATTTAAGTTGTTTTTCTCCAGGAAGATTGAGATTTCAGAAAAGCCTGTGTAATTATAACAAAAATGGAATTTTATGGAGTTTTGTCTCACAATGGGGACTGACGCAGCATATCTTGTTAACATTGCTAGAAAGCGAGCTAGGTCCTTCTAAACTTCCCTACATCCCCAAACTTGCAAACTAGTAGTAGGCCCAGTTAAAATTTTGTTTACATTTTATATTTTAAATTATTAAAAAAAAAATTTTAAGTGCTTATGCCAGTTTCACCAGTGGTGCATGTGTCTTATTCCACATCCCTGCCAACACTTATTTTGATTGTTTGACTTTAGCTAATCTAAACCAAATCAAAGAATTTAGGTAGCAAGACAGCAGTAGCTTTTCTAATTTGAATTTCTCTGATAACTGAGAATGATGTTGAAGTTATTTTTTTACTGAAGTATAATTGACATACAATATTGTATAAGCTTTGTGATTCAATATGTTGGTACATCATGAAATGATCCCCATGATAAGTATAGTCACCATTTGATCATTCAAAATATTTTAACTTAAGACGATGACTTGAGCAGACACATTCTACTGTCTTTAACTCCCCATCTTTGTGACCTTATCTTTACCTGAAAGAATTAAAAAAAAAAATCTCAACGTGCTATCTTATTGCCTCAACTCTTGAGCACTTTTCTTCAGGCTGGTATAGATGGGTCTGGATTGAAGTAGTGTCCTGAGGGATGACTCAAAGCCTTTTTAAAGAAAGTTTTTGTGCTATAGGCAGCAAGCAGAAGAGATATGAGCACAGTTTTACTAATGTCCCTGAGCTGAGAGGAGCTAGGTAGGGCATGCTGCATGACTGGAGGAACCAAATGAGAATATCAATATTTGTTGCAAAAGCCCAGCAGCAATAGAAGCTCTGCTAAACAAAGATGGATTGGACTTCTGACTGACTTGTAGGACTAGGACAAAGAAGGAAAGTACACACAACATGGCTATATCATAGGGCTTCTGGGTCAAAGGGAAAACTAATAAAGCTAGTACTTGTTGGACTGGTATCCAAAGCAAGAGAAACCCTGCAGATTGTCAGTTCCTGAATTCTGATAGATCTCTCAGATGAAAATGTAGACTTGTGTCAACCAGTTCAGGAGCTTTATATCTGAGGGTGAGACAGGGACCATGGGCTTAGACAGAATAGGGTGAGGGCCTCCAGAAAAACACCCCTACCAAAACTCCATGTTAAACAATTAAGCAAAGCCAGAGTCACGTTAATTCTCTAAAGTAAAATATCAAACAAGGAACATAATCATTCTTCAGTGAGATTAGTTAAAACTAAAAAGCTAAGAGCAACTTGACCTAGAAGCTTGAATGCTCCCCACGTAAAGAAAAGTATCTCAGCATAGCCTGTATTTTCAGTGTGTCAATTAGAAAATACCATTTTAAGATTTACTTTAGCTCCTGCTCAAAGGCCCAGCTTATTCAGGAAAACTTTTATCTTAAAGCTAAGATTGCATTTTAATCATTGTGGCTCAGCCCACATTAAAGGCAAGGCAGTCTTGATCTATATGCTTCCAGACAGAAGCTGATATCCTGGAAAAGAATCAAAGCAGTAAATTTCTTGTGTTAAGCTAACTTTGAAGAATAACCCACTGATAAGAAACTTAGTATCTCTTCAAAAATAAACATTTTGGGACCACCTGGCAGGTCTGAATCCCTAGCCCTTTGTCTCTCAATGACCTATAAAACCCCTAGACAACACACCACCCCAGGCTCTCTTGTACCCTCCTGGCCTGAGCCAGGAGCTCTGTCTTTTCACTTTATCTCTAAATAAAAGCCTCTGCCTGGCTCTCCTACCTTGAGTGTTTGGTAAATTCATTCTCCGACTCCACAAACAAGAACCCCGGCATCAAGGGGAGGACCATGCAAGTGGGTAATGAGGGTTCAGGAGAACATTGTATACCAGATTATATAGCTTTTCACCAAAGATTCACTTATTCTCTCTGGGAGAGGATTATACTTGCCACTCTTTTGAAGTCAGGCTTGAGCATAAAAGTTGTTTGGCCAATGAAAAGTGAATGAGAATGTGGGTGAGATTTCTGGAATGGGTAAGTGAGAACCTTGGCAACTACTCTCCTATATAAACTGAAAAAATGTTGGTTGCTTCCGGATGCTGGAAATTGACTAAGGGATGCATCAAATGGACAAGAGTTAATTAAAGAAAATCTACCAAATCTTGGTAAGAACAGTGGGAGTTGGTGGTTTTTTAACTTGGGGCTCTTTGAACTCCCTCAGTCCAGCTCTGTGGCTGATTATCCTGAGGGGCAGGCCATGAGGACTGACTGGAAAGCTTGCTGCTGGTGGAGAGCAGCATGGAAAAATGCATGCCCAGGGGTGTTGAAAACAATAGTGGGATAGTTTGGAAACAATAGCAAACAGTCTAGGAAGGCCAATATTACACTCGCTGGAAGTTGTGATACTGCTTGGGGCAGACAAGAAATATAATAGGGAGATCAGGGAAAAGGACAGCCATAATAAGCTTTTAATAAGCTTAATGAAGCTTTTAGCAAACCTTTTAATCTCTAGGATATAGAATACCGTGCAGTTATGCAAGGCTACGTGCACACCTCGGAGATACTGGAGAGGGCCTCAACTATCTATTAATCTCTGTATGTGAGGCCTTAGGCACATAGAAACTATAAGCCAGTAAACTGAAAAATAAAATAAAAAATAAAAGCCAGTAAACCGTCTGAGATTGGAATACATTCTGAAACACACACACATCCATTAGCAAAGGGTGGAAGCCTTACTGGCTCAAGGTGTTTAAGTACAACTTCTGATTAATCATTGGCTGATCAGCAAGCTTTATTGACCCAGGGGTAATCTATAGAAAGACACTCTTAAAAGTAGAAAAAAAAAATTAAAAAATAAAACTGCATAGCCATCAGCAAATGCACACTACAGAGGAGACAGACTACAAAATTAGTCCAGGCAAGTCACTAAACAAAAAAATCCCAGTAACAATTGTCTGGTGTGTGTACATGAAAAGATCAGAATCCAGAGTTGCTAGAACATATTATTTAAAATATCCAGTTTTCAATAAACAGTTATAAGCCATGCAAAACTAAACAAAACAAACAGGAAAGTGTGAATATCTAGGGGAAAAAAAGCAGTCAGTAGAAACTTTCTGAGGAGCTCCACATGTTGGATTTAGTAGACAAAGACTTCAAAACAGCTCTTATAAATAGTTCAAAGACTTTAGTAAATCATATTTTAAAAATTAAAGTATGATACTGATTCAGTACATGGGAAATATTAATAAAATAAACTATGAGAAGAACCAAATAGAAATCTGGAATTGAAAGAATAATAACTGAAATGAGAAATTCACTAAAGAGGCTCCACAGAAAATCTGAATTGGCAGAAGAATCAATGAGTTTGAAAATGTATCAATGGAGATTATCTAATCTGAAGAATAGAAAAAAATAATAAAGAAAAATGAACAGATTCACAGACTTGTGGGACACTATCAAGCATACCAAAATACACACATTGGGAGTACCAGAAGGTGAGAGAGAGGGCAGAAAAAATACTTGAAGAAATAAAGGCTAAAACCTTCCCAAATTTGATTTAAAAACTTATATGTCAATGAAGTTCAACAAACGCTAAGTTGGATAAATGCACAAGAAAGATCCCTACCTAGACACATCTTAGTTTAAATGGTTTTCACCCAAAATACAAAGAGAAAGTTTTGAAAACATCAAGAGAAAAAAGACTCATCATGTGTAAGGAACCAGAGTAAGATAGCAGCTGACTTCTCACCAGAAACACGGAGGCCAAAGGCAGTAGGATGACATACTCAAAGTACTGAAAGAAAAAGAACTGTCAGTCAAAAATAGTGTACCAAGAAAAACATCCTCCCAAAATGAAAGCAAGATACGGACATTCCCAGGTAAAGACTGAAGGAATCATTGCCAGCAGAGCTGTCTTATAAGAAACACTAAAGGAGTTCTTTCTACCTGAAAGGAAAGGACACAAGATAACTCAAATACCTGTGAAAAAATAGACCATTAATAGGGGGAATTATGTAAGTAAATATAAAAGACAGTTTAAGTATATATTTTCTTTATCTTCTTACTGATTTAAAAGACAATCACATAAAATAATAATTATAAAAGTATATATTTGAGCTTATAGCTATATGTAAATGGAACTGTATTTGAGTAAAATATTTATGTTTACTGGAATTAAGTTAGTATTAATCTGAAGTTCTTAGTTTTAACTTAAGATTTTAATTCCCGGAGCAACAACTAAAAAATAACAAAGTAAAAAATTCAAAGGAATTAATCAATACACTAGAAAACATCTATTTTACACAAAAGAAGATAGTAAATGAGCAGAGGAATAAAGATATGAGATATAGACAACAAATATCAAAATGGCATTTATAAATAAAACCACATCTGTAATTAATATAAATGGATTAAACACTCCAAACAACAGGCAGAGATTGACAGACTGTATTAAAAAAAGAAAGATCCAGTTATATGTTATTTATAGGAGTCATGCTTCAGATATAAAGAAAAATAGATTGAAAGTTAAGGATGACAAAAATTAAAGCAGTAACCATAAGAGAACTGGAGCAGCTGTGTTAACATCAAACAAAACAGACTTACAGATGAGGAACATTGTATAATGATAGAAAGGTCAATTTGTCAGGAAGCTATAGCAGTTATAAAAATATATTTAATAAAGATGGTCAGTATAAATGAAGCAAAAACTAACAGAATTATAGAGGAGAAAGACAATTCCATAATATTAATTGGAGATTTCAATACCCTGATATCAATATTGGATAGAACAACTAGACAGAACATCAGCAAGGATGTAGAAGACCTTAACCAAACATTTATAGAACCCTCGACCTAATAACAGCAAAATGCATGTTCTTTTCAAATACACATGAAACATTTTCCAGGAAAGTCTTATGCTAGACTATAGAACTACTCTAGTCCTCAATAAATGTAAAATGATTTGAGTCATACAAAGTATGTTCTCTACCACAATGGAATTTAATTAGAAATTAACAAACAAAAATAAACTTTGGAACCCTTGTACATTTGGAAAATAACACTTCTAAATAACTCATTTCTCAAAGGAGAAATTGAAAGGGGGGTTCTTCAGCTACCCGATTCACTCATTCAGGAAGAGAGGACACGAGAGCTCCAGCGCGAAGTTTATTGCCTGAAAGACAGAATGGCTGTCTCTAAAGGAGAGAGCAGCAATGACAGCAAGGGGGAAGCTGCTCATAAAGGAAATTGAGCGGGAAGTTGGTCCCGTGACTTCTATGCATTACAGGGTTCGGGAAGAGGGGGTGCTAATTGGATGGTTTAAAACAAGTATGTCTTGTACATTTTCTATAGGTTGAGCTCAGTTGGCCCCGAGTTGCCAGCTGATGTAATCTAGAAGGTATGTAGGTTAAGGGAAGTAGGTACCTTTTATGGTAAGGGCAGGTTACCTTTGCCCTTTATGGTCAGGTGGCTGGTCTTTGCTAGGGAAACTATCTAGAATGAGGGTCACTAGAACAATGGATGGGTTTTTCCAGTAACTAGGACACAGTTTTCTTAGAACTAGGTTGGGGTGAGGCCTTGGGGGGATTAAACGCTGGGGTGCAGGTGATACAAAGAGGGGGGGCTTACTATGCCTGGAGGCAGTTCTGGGTTCTAACATTCCCCCATTTTTGTTTTACTTTCTATGCAGAGTGTAGGGGATGGGGTCGAAGTGTTGGATCATCTGGCTGCTTCGTGCGGGGAAAAGGGGCGAAGTGGTGATGGAAAGGGTGGTCACGGGGGAGGGGTGGCCAAGTACGGTTGATGGGTCGGACTTCTGTTAGCACTGCGTTGTCTGTTGGCAGGATTCTTCTTCTGTTGGGAGGCGGTGGTATTCCTGCATGATTAACTGGTTGATAGTATGGTTAGTGAATTTTGAAATTTGAGTTTGAATGAGGTTTCTTAGGAAATTAATTAGACAGGGAGCGAAGAGTAGAAGAAGGCAGAAAATGATAAGAGGCATGAGGGGAGGAAGTAGGATGTCTCTCAGAATTGATTTAAGCCCATGGTTTCTGTCTCATTTTCTTTTCTACAGGTAGACACTTTATCTGCTGCTAGGGAAAGGGGGCAATGACTGCTCTGGCTGCTTCATGCTGAGAGGGGGCGCAGTAAGGGGTGCAGCTAGGTCTCTGTCAATGGTTGGTCAGGAGGGCTTCGGAAGATGGGAGTTTCCATCCTGGGTTTTATTGCAATCACTATTTACAGTTTCATGGCTTCTAGGCATGATAGAATAAATCATGTTATTAGGTTAAGTAGTAACATCTTGAGTTGGATTTTCTATTCTGGAAGAACAGACTTGACAAGGAGATTAACAGATGCATGGCTGAATATGAGGATTAGAAATAGTAAAACTCTATCTAATTGAGAATCATAGCCAGATATCTTGGGGAAACTAGAATTCTGGATCTAGTCTATGTCCCAATGACTAGTATTAGGACTCAGTATAGATAAGGCTGCATTATTGAACAATACTTTTCTCTAAAATCACCCTCACTTTTATTAGAAGTAACCAGATTAAGAAAATAATTAACACTTGGCTTGATTATTTGCATAAGTGAAGCAAGAAGAGCAATTGATTACATAGGCTCTTTTAAATGTGCTTTGCTGAAACTTTTTATAAGGAACTTCAGATTGGACTTTTAAAGGCCTCTCAAGGCCAGAAAGCCAAGCCAAACTTGCCATCAGTTTTTGCCTGCAGTACCTGTAGATTTGGGTGAATTTCCTCTCTTATTGAGGTCCCCAAGACATTCTAAGATTCCTGCACCTGCCAGGAAGTGACCTTCTTTACTCACCTGGTAAGGCTGCTGGGAATCCTGTAAGCAAGGTACCAGGCCAGTTCCTCTAAGGGGCTCTGTTGGCTTTATAAAGTCAACTTCAGTTCCTTAAAGCTGTCTGTTCATATGAGTTTTATGCACGTGTCTCTCAGGTATGACATTCTAGTCAAAGCCTTGGTAATATAACCAGTGTTTTTAATTGGTCCTCTTACAAGGAAAGCAGATTCTTATTGAACTTATGCAAATAAATATACTGCTATGAAATATAAAAGTAGCCACTGAGAGTTGTTAAATTCTGGAGGGATCAGGTAGAGAGAAAGGTAAATGTTTCAATTCTGCTTATAAAGGTATTGTAATTTACTAAACTGTTGTCAGCTTAAGAGAAAAAGCTTAAAACACTTTATCAGTAACACTTGAAACAAAAAGCCACAAAATCATCTTCTTTAGTTTACTTAATCTTATGTAAATACTTGTTGTGCTGAAATCCAGCTCTTCACTAGTTCAGGAGCAACAAAACAGTGACTATAAATGACAAAAGACTTGTAAATGAGAGTGGCTAAAGATCTAAGGACAGCTTACCACAGACACTTGACATAAGGAAATTTGGATATTTTTGCAACACAAAACATCTAGCAACAAAGTTTAGCATCATTCTCTTTGGCAGTGTTTTCCAGGTAATTAAGCAGGTAATTATATATCAGATAAAGAAGCTAATTTAGCCAAATACTTTCTTTAATGAGGAAAAATTTCTCTGACATGGAAAATATCAGAGTTAACTAGAGGTAAAAGTACCTTTTTGAATTTGATTTTGGCAAGTTGTCAGAAGAAAGTTTCTTTGGCACTTGCTTAAATAGGATTATAGAGACTTCCGGGAAGATGGCGGCATGAGCAGGACAGCAGAAATCTCCCAACACTATATTTATCTACGAAAACACAGCAAATACAACTATTCCTAAAAGAGAGACGAGAATACACAGGAAAGCGCACAGCGTGCAGCTACACCCAAGAGGACTCGGCACCTCGCGAGGTGGGTAAGATACAGAGCCGCGACCCGGCGGGACCCGAGCACTCCCCCACCCCAGCGCACCGGCGGGAGGAGAGGATTCAGAGCCGGGAGGGAGTGGAAGAGCAAGTCCGTGAAATAACCAGCCTTGGTGGTCTGCGCCGGCAGCACTGACACACATCGCGCAGTGCATCAGACATTGGAGAGGCAGAAGGTGCAGGTTTTGAGCGGGGAATGCTCCGGGTCCATGCAGCCAGCGCCCCGGGACAAGAGAAAAGCGTGTGCTGTTTATAGCGGTCTTGGAGAGGTGGGGGGGCCAGCGAGGGAACACCATTGCCCGGCAGGCTCAGCCCAGCAGGCTGGAAGTCCTAAGGAACTTCGGACCCCGTGGTTGGTGACTGAGAAAAGGTAGCAGCCACACTAAAACTTTATACAGAGAACAACAGCCTCCCATTCGTTCCTGCCCCGGCCAGAGTTACAAAGAGCTGCGCAGCCGCGGCTGTGGAATAGTGGAGCAACAGCGACACCTACAGCACCCTTAGAGAATCCACTCCGGGTGGGCACTTTTTTTTCCCTTTCTTTTTTCTTTCTTTTCTTTCTTTCTTTCTTCTTTCTCTTCCTTTTT
>JAVSCE010003655.1:0-23959 GCA_032199065.1 Smutsia gigantea | reverse complement strand
TACACATTCTTCTCAAGCGCACATGGAACATTTTCCAGAATAGACCACATACTAGGCCACAAAAAGAACCTCAGTAATTTCAAAATATTGAAATCCTACCAAC
This sequence comes from Smutsia gigantea, assembly GCA_032199065.1. Classification (NCBI taxonomy): domain Eukaryota; kingdom Metazoa; phylum Chordata; class Mammalia; order Pholidota; family Manidae; genus Smutsia; species Smutsia gigantea. The sequence continues at coordinate 23,856 of JAVSCE010003655.1, read as the reverse complement.
CAACTTCTCAGATCACCAAGGTATAAAACTAGAAATAAATTTTAGAAAGAAATCAAAAAGGCTCACAAATACATGGAGACTTAACAACATTCTCCTAATTAATCAATGGGTTAACGACCAAATCAAAACAGAAATCAAGAATATATGGAGACTAATGACAACAACAACACAAAGCCACAACTTCTGTGGGACGCAGCAAAGGCAGTTCTAAGAGGAAAGCATATTGCAATCCAGGCCTATTTAAAGAAGGAAGGACATTCCCAAATGAACAGTCTAAAGACACAATTACTGAAATTGGAAAAAGAAGAACAAATGAGGCCCAAAGTCACCAGAAGGAGGGACATAAAAAAGATTAGAGAAGAAATAAACAAAATTGAGAAGAATAAAACAATAGAAAAAATCAACAAAACCAAGAGCTGGTTCTTTGAAAAAATAAACAAAATAGATAAACCCCTAGCCAGACTCATTAAGAGAAAAAGAGAATCTACACACATAAACACAATCAGAAATGAGAAAGGAAAAATCACGATGGACCCCACAGAAACACAAAGAATCATAAGAGAATATTATGAGAATCTATATGCTAACAAGCTGGAAAACATAGAAGAAATGGACAACTTCTTATAAAAATACAACCTTCCAAGACTGACCAAGCAAGAAACAGAAAAACTAAACAGACCAATCACCAGAGACAAAATCGAATTGGTAATCAAAAAACTACCCAAGAACAAAACCCCGGGCCTGATGGATTCACCTCTGAATTCTACCAGACATATAGAGAAGAAATAACACCCATTCTCCTTAAAGTTTTCCAAAAAATAGAAGAGGAGGGAATACTTCCAAACTCATTCTATGAAGCCAGAATCACTCTAATACCAAAACCGGGCAAAGACCTCACCAAAAAAGAAAATTACAGACCAATATCCCTGATGAACTTACATGCAAAAATACTCAACAAAATATTAGCAAACCGAATTCAAAAATACATCAAGAGGATCATACACCATGATCAAGTGGGATTCATCGCAGGGATGCAAGGATGGTACAACATTCGAAAATCCATCAACATCATCCACCACATCAACAAAAAGAAGAACAAAAACCACATGATCATCTCCATAGATGCTGAAAAAGCATTTGACAAAATTCAGCATCCATTCCTGATTAAAAATCTCAACAAAATGTGTATAGACGGCAAGTACCTCAACATCATAAAGGCTACATATGATAAACCCACAGCTAACATCATACTTAATGGCGAGACGCTGAAAGCTTTTCATCTAAGATTGGGAACAAGACAGGGATGCCCACTCTCTCCGCTGTTATTCAACATAGTACTGGAGGTCCTAGCCACAGCAATCAGACAAAACAAAGACATACAAGGCATACAGACTGGTAAAGAAGAAGTCAAATTGTCACTATTTGCAGATGACATGATACTGTACATAAAAAACCCTAAAGATTCCATTCCAAAACTACTAGAACTAATATCTGAATTCAGCATAGTTGCAGGATACAAAATTAACACACAGAAATCTGTTGCTTTCCTATACACTAATGACGAACTAACAGAAAGAGAAATCAGAAAACAATTCCATTCACAATTGCATCAAAAAGAATAAAATACCTAGGAATAAACCTAACGAAGGAAGTGAAAGACCTGTACTCTGAAAACTACAAGACACTCTCAAGAGAAATTAAAGAGGACACTAACAAATGGAAATGCATCCCATGCTCTTGGCTAGGAAGAATAAATATTGTCAAAATGGCTATACTACCTAAAGCAATCTACAGATTCAATGCAATCCCATCAAACTACCAACAGCTTTCTTCAATGAACTGGAACAAATAATTCTAAAATTCATATGGAACCACAAAAGACCCCGAATAGCCAAAGCAACCCTGAGAAGGAGGAATCAAACAGGGGGAATTACACTCCCTGACTTCAAGCTCTACTACAAAGCCACAGTAATCAAGACAATTTGGTATTGGCACAAAAACAGACCTACAGACCAGTGGAACAGAATAGAAAATCCAAACATTAACCCAAACATATACAGTCAATTAATATTTGATAAAAGTGCCTTGGATATACAATGGGGAGATGACAGCCTCTTCAGCAGCTGGTGTTGGAAAAACTAGACAGCTACATGTAAGAGAATGAAACTGGACTGCTGTCTAGCCCCATACACAGAGGTAAACTCAAGGTGTATCAAAGACCTGAATGTAAGTCATGAAACCATAAAACTCTTAGAAAAAAACAGGCAAAAATCTCTTGGACATAAACATGACCAACTTCTTCACGAACATATCTCCCCAGGCAAGGGAAACAAAAGCAAAAATGAACAAGTGGGACTATATCAAGCTGAAAAGCTTCTGTAGAGCAAAGGACACCATCAGTAGAACAAAAAGAGATCCTACAGTATGGGAGAATATATTCATAAATGACGTATCCAATAAGGGGTTGACATCTAAAATATATAAAGAACTCATGCACCTTAACAAACAAAAAGCAAATAATCCAATTAAGAAATGGGCAGAGGACATGAATAGACACTTCTCCAAAGAAGAAATTCAGATGGCCAACAGGCACATGAAAAGATGCTCCACATCAGTAATCATCAGAGAAATGCAGATTAAAACCACAATGAGATATCACCTCACACCAGTGAGGATGGCCAACATCCAAAACACAAACCACAACAAATGTTGGCGAGGATGTGGAGAAAAGGGAACCCTCCTACACTGCTGGTGGGACTGCAAATTAGTTCAACCATTGTGGAAAGCAGTATAGAGGTTCCCGAAAAAACTCAAAATAGAAATACCATTTGACCCACGAATTCCACTCCTAGGAATTTACCCTAAGAATGCAGCAGCCCAATTTGAAAAGGACAGATGCACCCCTATGTTTATCGCAGCACTATTTACAATAGCCAAGAAATGGAAGCAACCTAAGTGTCCATCAGCAGATGAATGGATCAAGAAGATGTGGTACATATACACAATGGAACATTATTCAGCCATAAGAAGAAAACAAATCCTACCATTTGCAACAACATGGATGGAGCTAGAGGGTATTATGCTCAGTGAAATAAGCCAAGCCGAAAAAGACAAGTATCAAATGATTTCACTCATATGTGGAGTATAAGAACAAAGAAAAAAACTGAAGGAACAAAACAGCAGCAGACTCACAGAACCCAAGAACGGACTAATAGTTACCAAAGGGAAAGGGACTGGGGAAAATGGGCGGGAAGGGAGGGATAAGAGGGAAAAAGGGGCATTACGATTAGCAGATGTAATGTTGGGGGGGCACGGGGAGGGCTGTACAACTCAGAGAAGACAAGTAGTGATTCTATAGCATCTCACTACGCTGATGGACAGTGACTGTATTGGGGTTGGTGGGGGGACCTTATGAAGGGGTAGTTTAATAACCGTAATATTGCACATGTAATTGTAGATTAATGATAATAAAATCAAATATATATTAAAAAAACATAAAATTATAAAACAGCACAGATATTACCAAGTATTAGATATTTTATGGCATGAATAAATTTAGCAGATTATGTAGTTTGTCAGCCCATGATGTGAAGGAGAAGCTGAGGCTCAGAAACACCTGGAGAACTAAATAAAAATAGCACCCCAGAACGTCCAAAACCAAAACTAGACAATCCTTAATTACCTTCCATATCCTTATTGAAATCAGGTTGGCAATATTTTATACATGATTTCAATTATGCACTTGTGTTGTCCAAACTTGCATTTATGTTTAGCAAGCTATATACTTATTTATTTCCTCAAAGCACCAGTAATATATCCATGTTAGATCCTTCTCTACCACTGTTCCACTCCAGGGGAGAGCATTTGATTGCATGGGTAATTTAAACATCCTAGTTTTTGGTCCATGACCATTGATGCATTTCAGAAGCTTTTATCTGCGGTCTTCCTTAGTGACAGTCATTGTTCTCCACCCTGGGTGACCCTTGACACAAATTTGGAAGAAACAATCTCTAGAATAAGCTTGAAGGAATCATTCACCCTTAATGCATCTAATTATTACCTAGGAAATGTGAGCGTCATTATGCAGAATTCTAATGAAAACCAACCTATGTAATGGTTCAGCTCAGTGATTTCCTAATTATATTAAGTTAAAAATGTAAATATTTTCTAGCAAGAAATTTGGAAATTATGACATTTTGTGGAAAATAAATCAGCTAAATCCAGATGGTCCCATCATCACTTCATGCCGTAAAATGTCTCTTGGCTGCTTTATCCACACCCTGTGCCTATCGGGATCTTTATATATTTCTTCTAGAAAACATACCTTTAAATAAGATTTTTTTTCTTCATTATATATAAATAAGTGAATGAGTAAAAGTCATTAAAACTCATGTTTGGTATCATGAACACGAAAGGCAGATAAGCTAAAACATGCAGCTTTAATCTTACTGTGGAATACCGAATTGTCAGGAACTTCATACGTGAGGATTATCATAAGTTGGACGTGCTGATTTTTCTGCACAAATAAGATAATATAATAAATAGAAGCCTGCTTGGCAATCCTCTTTATCAGTATGTTTTCCAATTGGATGATTTTAAACAAGTTGGTAAACAGAATGATATACTATTAATCTGAACATTTTGTTTTTAATGAAAATCTTCACTGACAATTTGTTGAGGCTATTTAATATGTTCCCATAATATCTTTGTCTTTGTTTCAAATTTAAAATATTTTAATGGGCATACATATAAGCAAGAAAACATACATCTTAAAAATACCCCAGATGCTCCATTTGATGCCCTCCAATTATTCCAAGATTAAAATAAGAAGGTAGAGGAGGAAGAGGCCCTTTGCCCAGTTGCAGAACGCCCTATCTGCAAGCTCACCTGCTCACGAATGCAGAGAAGACAGCTTTATTTCTTCATCAAATCTCTGCGTTTTCTCCACACACCCCTCCCCAGATCAGAGTCAGCTAGGTTTGACTTTTATTACCTTCAGCCTCAGGGCCAGCTGACATCTGATCGGATCTCAAAGTAAAGTGAAGCCAGCTGTCTCTGGGACAGCAGGCTGCCTCTCTTGTGTTTTTAAAAGAATCTTTGCCAGTTATTCATTCATTTTCTTCATTCTGCAAATATTTTTGAGCCCCTACAATATGGCAGACATTATTCAGACCTTTGGGATACTTGCGTGAACCAAGTGAGGAAGATCTCTGCCCTTAGTGAGTTTGTCTCCTGGAAATCCCAGACCACCAGCGCCACCCTGGCAATAAGCAGATGCTTTAGCATGTCGGAAAGTGGTTGTGGGAGCCTGGAGCGCAGGGGCCAGGGGAGATGCAGCAGGCTTCAATCAGATGGACAGGGTGGCTGCCATGAGAAAGTGGGGCTTAGGAGGTGTGGGAGATCCTAATAAAGCCACCTGGGAGGGAAGAAGGCCTGTGGAAGGAATGGCCACTGTGAGGCACAGAAAGGACTGTGAGGACATCATGAGTGGGGAAGCTGGCAGAGAGTTCGGACATGGGGCCCAGTGCAGGGTCCCAAGGGGAAGCCCCAGCAGAGCCTGCAGAAAGATGAGCCACAGGCTGATGCATATTCCACTTGGCCCACTCTGGGTACCACTTTGAGAATAGCCTCTTGAAGGCCAGAGGCAGAAGCCAGAGGAGCACAGGGAAAAAGTCTAGAATAATCCAGGCAAAGTGTAGCAGAGGCTGTCAGTGGGGTCACGACAGTAGAAGTGAAGAGCAATAGGTGGGTTCCACATATACTTAGAAGTTAGGCCAACAAGGTTTCTGGAAGTCCTGTGTGGAAGATGTGGAGGAAGCAGAGACTCAAGGGTCGTGTCTCGTCTGAGGGTTTCAGCCCCACAGCAAGTTCACTATGGATTCAGCGAGACCGAGAAATGACAATGGAACATTGTTGTGGTAAAAGGGTTTATACCTGGCTTTATTATTACGGTGGCAAGTTGAACACTAGAATCATGGCTGCATCCGGCAGTCTGCAGGTCTGTAATCCATCTCTGTCTCTGCCTCCACCCAGAGCACTGGGCAGAGCTCTTTACATAGTGACTCAGTCAATAATAGCCTCTTGCCTATGGGTGTGGGAGCAGTAGCCTAGCAGCAGGCCAGTTACATCATCAAGTAGTTTAGGGTCAGGTGAGGATCCTGGCCATAGGAACTTCCATTTTCCCTACAGATGGCTTCAGGGGTTTATGTCTGAAAGGATGTTAGGACATTAAGTGTTGGCTTCCTCTGTTTCTGGCCCCAGATTCCTCAGTTCCTACAAATCTCATTGACTTTGGGTCTTTGAGTCACTCTCCTTATATTTCCAGCAGCTTTTTGTAGGACTCTACCCTGCTGGCTCACAGCATCCTGACTTCAGGACTTCAGGACCACCTCTGCTTCTGCATCCCTCCTGAGCTGGTCACTCAGGCTGTTGGACAAGATCTGCCCATGCTCTGGCTTGAGGGATGCCTCCTGCATGTTACATGCTACTGGTTTTTCAGACTCTAGAAAACTCACAGGGATTAGTAGGCATCTTCTGGATGACATGTGCCATATGGAAAAGAAAATATTTAATTCCAAGGACCTTTCAGAATTCTTGCTATAAATGGAAACTTGTGTTTGACACTTCTCCCTTTGATATGATATCTGACAGTTACTAATCCAGTTCTGTGGCTTTCCCTAGAAAGTTTCAGAGATTATCACTTAACTTTCTCTATCTGATACCAGAACTGCTGCTAGAAAAATGGAAATATAGTTCCTCCCATTATGTGAGAAGTGGTTTGACTGGCACGTTCCATGGAAGCTGTGTCTACCCAGCGCCAGAATCCCCGTTATTGTCAATCAATCAGGTTAAAGCCAATCAGTCACATGAGATGTTTGGGTAAGATAATGAACAGATGGGCAGATGCACAGAGGGAATTTTCATGTTCTCTTTATCCTTTGGAGCCACAGCAGTGGTCACAACCCCCTACTGATACTACGGGTCGGATGCTGTCCCACTGCTGTTGGGCTCAAGGTCCTCCTCAGGCTTAAGGAGCTGACAAGAGTAAACCAAGGGTGGGGTAAAATCTCTTCTTCTTAGCTCATCTCCTTGGGTGTGCACCTGACAAATACCTACAGGACCTTGTGTCAATGTACTTTGGGAAGTGAGAACATTAGTCATGGCTATGCCTTAGCCTGCTCCATCCCAGCACATGACTTGGAAGCAAGTCCATGTCTTTGCTCCATGACTTTACTGAGTTAAAGAGAGGTTGTCTGTTTGAATTTTGCATCATGACTTCTTCTTCTTTTTTTTTTTTTTTAGTGAGTTTCTTTGAATTCTTGAGCTTAATTAAGCCTTTCTGTTTTAAGGGAATCCCATTTGTGTTGATATGGTTCATAGGCTATTTCGGAACATAAGCTCACCAACATGTGTCTTGGTTACCAAAACTAAGCTGTTCAAGGCATTATTTGCAAAATTCTGTCTTTATTGGAGCTGACCACTGTGTGGTCTCTTGTATATGTGTCTTTCTCTATAAACCTGTAGCCCAGAAACAGGTAAACAAATGAGACCAACATGAATCACAGAGGTTCAGTGTGGACACAGGCTGGCACCCGAGGCTCTCGTGGTGAACTCCAGAGCTGGCAGGAGAATGCAGAGAATGTCTCCTCCGGCAGGCCGGTGGGCAGCTGGGGACAGGAGCATTCTCCTCTCAGTGCTCTGACACTGTTCTCCCTGGTGTCACTATAGTTCTTGGTTTGTTGTGGTTGTTTGGTTGAAGATGATGATGGTGGTGACTTTGCTTCATTTTGAAAAAGTCTGAAGAATTTTCAGCTTGGATTTAATGCAAGATAATCTCAGACAAGTTGCTGTAGTGTGCCGAACCAATTTAAAATATACATATTCACTTTTCAGTATAAGAATATAAGCAGGTTTTAATTCTACTTTTAAGAAAGCAGCAGAAATGACAGAATCACAAGCCTGTGCTTGACGATAATTATAATAATGTCTTACATTAAACTCCCATGTTAGACTTTTCCACCATCTTCACACACTGTTTCACTAAGACGGTGAAAAAGACCGTTTGAGATACTTGAGGACAGTGGGTAGGTACCCCGTCCCAGGCCTTATGAGAAAACAGAGATGGACGAAGTCTCAACGGCTGCACTAGTGACTCAGCGCCTGTGTACACTGCAGTCACTCATCACAGGTGCTCCTGGGCGTCTTTGTCCTGTGTGGTGTCAAAAGGAGTTTTATCTTGCCCACTATGGTGCATCTCAGTAAGTTACAAAATGTATTAATTATAAAATCCACTCAAATACTCAGATGCTATTTGGATTTTGGTCTAGGTGCGCATATTGTGTATTCTAAGCTATAGGAGCAAACGGACCGTGCATCACTCAGCATGTGGGCGAGGTGACGTGACAGACTGCCTAGGGCTATATGAAGCTTAGCAAGGTGTGTGCTAGTTTATTTTATTTCTTCAAAATAAATTAAGTATGGACTCTCCTCTTTCACCCCAACTCATTATGTTTGCAACGTTTTCTGTAACATGCAGGTTTTGTCCCCCAAATTATTTTTGTTTATTGGTCTCCCTATGCAATTGTACATTATGCATTATTCTATGGAGACACTTGTATGCTTTCTGCCAGCAGATAAGATCACCTCTCCTTTCCCAACAAACAGGAGAGGATGTTAAGTAGCACACTTTGGCCACATTGAGAGAGTACAGGAGAGGTTTATCTTGTGACTTGGACACTGCTGTATTTGTAAAGTGCTGCAAGGGGACATCTGTTGGCTGGATCACAGACTGGGGCTGTGTTAAGGGGCAGGGCTGGGAATGCTAAAAACTGGAAGGAACACTGTAACAAAATATCCACCACTGCAGTTTTCCGTTACTCATCTATGGTAAACTGATACACTTACTACTATCTACATGACCTGGTCCCTGTAGAGGAGTCTTAGGCTCTTGAATAGGTTCCAAAGCAATTATGTTTTTTCCTCATGCTTGTAACTGTTCACCTAATGTAACAGACTTTAGGATGTTTGTCAGGAGAATATTAATGTCTTACTTCATGGTTCCCACCACCTTCCTAATGACTGCTTCAGCGCACCACCACCTCAGAGCACATGCAATGAAATGGGCTTAGAAAGAAAAAAAAGGCAAATCCTGCATTATATCATCGTCTGGGGAGTGTGATGGTTTCTGCTGTGTTAATTTACACTAAAATCCATGACCCGGGAGCCTGATTGATTGCCAAGGGCAGGAATCCAGCCCCTGGCCTAGTTTATTTTGTGAACTGTAGCCTCAGATATCGCTGTGAGCCACGATGATATTGATTTGATATACACTAGATGGCTCTTTATGCTCTTTGGGAAATTTATTGTACCGAGTCAGAACCCGGCCGCCGGGGAGAAGCCGCTCTTTAAATTGAAGAGGGCTCTCATGGGCTGACCCCTGGGCCACTCAGGTTACCCAGTGGCCTGGGCGAGGCTAGGTCGGGGCAGGCCCTGGGGACAGCGCTCATCAGTTTTGAATGTCAGACCCCTCCAGAGGACCTGAGTTATTGCTAATAGGAACTTGCTTGGGTCTATGACATTTGGATGCCCTATAAGTTAAACATCATAACACTTTCTTCATGTCAGAGTCTTTTAAATTATGGCTGAGCACAGCCCTTTGCTCTGGCCGCTTAGCATTAGTCTACTGCACAATATGAGGCGACCTGCCTCTGAGGTGGGAGAGCAGCAGAGCTATCATCAGCCTGAAAGCTACAGCCGCACAGATTTCCCCACGCCCATGAATTAACAGGCTTGTCATGGGAGCTCCAGTCTCCAGAACGTTGTTGCCATCTTGTTTCTGCACAATTCAAACCCAGTGGCCTTTGGCAACCCGCACAATAAAAGTTAGGATGCAATTCTGATCTCGATAGCATTAACTGTTTTTCTTGGGGGAAGGCTGGGCTTGTGTGGACAAAAATGGGCAGAGGGAGACTCATCATTCTTCATGGGCACCTTATGCATGAAATAGAAATGAAATAATTTTGGTGGAGCAATTTGCAATCATCCCTTCTCTCAGAAAGGGCTGTTATGCTTATGATTCCTAATTTCTGCAGAAAGATATTATTCCATAACAGACCATAGTCAACCAGTAACAGATGACTTCATCTATCTCAATTGGCTTATTATGATGAATTCCGACTTTGGGACTGCTGGAATACCCGTGAGCATCATATTATTTAAGTTCTGGAAACCGACTCCTGGCTCTGGCAAATCACATTTCCAGGACAGAGCTTTATAAAGACAACTGGGCTGTCTGTTGAAAATTCCCTACTGCTGGGGACTCTAGGTATTAGATATCAAGCCGCACTGAATTTTCCCTAATAAATAGCAAGTTATATTTTATTGGAAACCAGGTGACCTTCTATATTGAAGGGAGTACTCAAAGTGGCTTAACAGGGTCACAAGCAAATGACACCTGTGGTGGCATGTGAAAACGAAACAGCTCCAAGTGAGAACCCAGTTGGCTTGTCCTTAATCTGCTTGCCTTGTGGTTTGAAAGGTCTTAAAAGCCTCCAAAAAGCACTTCTAATATGATGCCGCCAGGTGCCTAAGAAATCCCCATTGCTAGCTTTTCTTCTCAATGTCTCGAGGAGGTACAAATATCTTAATTAGATAGAAGAAGACAGAGCCTAACATACCAACACTAAAGATTAGGAAATAGTGTATTAAATCAGATGCTGTCGTTAGCAGGGCTGGGATATCAGAAGTCAGTCGTGATGGGGAGGTCAAGACCCAAGTGTGATGCACAGGTAAGAGCTGTCTGCGATCTCTGGGAGACGTGGGTGCGAAATTCCAGGACTCTGGCCCTTGGGAGTGATGTTGAGTTTGACCTCTGCATGCCTCAGTTTCCTTATCTGCAAAATGAAACTAATCATGGCCTTCAAAGGGCAGATGCGAGGGTGAAATGGGATAGAACGTGTAAACATTTATTTCTGCTTCATACCTCTTCTGTGGGCAGGAATGCAGTCTTGTATGAGTGTAAAAGGACTGCTTTAACCACTGACTGAGGGGCTTAAAGGACAGAAATTCATTTCTCACAGTTCCAGAGGCTGGACGTCCAAGATCAAGGTGTCGACAGGGTTGGTTTCTTCTAAGCCTTCTTTGGCTTCACACTGCTGTCTTCTCCCTGTGATCTTTCCTCTGTGCGCGTCTGGGGCTTAATTTCCTCTTAGGACATCAGTCCCCCTGGATTTGGGTTCGCTGAAATGATTTTACTTTACCTTAATACCTCTTTAAAGACTTTATATCCAAATACAGTCACATTCTGAAGTACTGGGGGTTTGGACATCAACATATGAATTTGGGGGGACACTGTAAGAAGTCCTTTATGTTAAGGGAGCATGTGAGCACATGATGAGATCATGTTTCATATTCGTTGTTCATTTCTGGTATCTCCATGCTATAACCAATACTTTTCATATTACTCAATTAGTTATTTGTAGAAGACATTGAAAATGCACATGGGCAAAAAGAGAAAAATGGAGAAAATAGCATCTGTAATTCTACCACATAGAGAAAAATACTGCTTTAAAATTCTAATGAATATCCTTTCCTTGGTAAATATACACATGTAAATAGACTTAACAAAAATGGAATTATGCCATTTAGAATTTGTTACTTTTTACTTAAATCATTATCACTGCTCAGTGCCACTACAAACAGAGCTACCTCACAATTGATAATAGAGACAGAACATTTTACTGTGTACAGAAACCATACATTATTTATCCAATATTGTAATTTTGAACATTTAAAATGTTTCCATATTTTGGTCTCATCAACAATGCTGCCACACACTTATTTTTTCTTATGCCCTATGGGTGTGTCCCATTATTGCTCTAGGATGTCTATCTGTCTGGGGTTTTAACTCCATAAAGACAAGGAGTGTGCCTGGCCCATGGAATGACGCACTGTATCATATGCCGTGGGCGGCTGTCACAGGCTGGTGAATGTGAACCAGCTGCGTACCTGCCCTGCAGTAACTTCTGTTCAAAAAGGGAAAAGAAGCAAAGGGAAGAGGGAGTCACCTGCCCAGCCACAGGCTGGAGGGGAGTAAGCCGGGGTGCTGTGGGGCCCCTGGCCGGGGAAGCTCGGCTGTCAAAGAGCAGCTGCAGGTCACCGCCCGGATCTGTCTGTCCCCAAGCCCGAGTCCATGCAGAGCACCCAAAGCCCTCCCCAAGGTCCTGTGCGCGGCCCAGCGAGCTCAAGGCTAATGCGGGGTTGAGCACAACACGTTACATGTCGAGGAGCAGGCCTTGAGATTCCACGATTTCCTTTGAAACAACTGCATTCTGGAAGGTAATAATTGAGATGTTTGATAATGATGGAAATGTCTTGAAAGGGTCAAATACCACCTGTTTTCCCAGCGTTTGAAATATTCATAAAGGCAATGCAATTTATTAGCTTCTTGAAACACATCAAAGTGATCCCATTGAGTTTCTGACTTACAATATATATTTTATGGAATTTGAACTGAAATAACTAAATTCTACACTTAGTAGACACATCGTTTTTTTTCCAGTTAAATCAGCAATGCTGTCTGTTTATAGCTTCATGAGGAACTAATGGTGTAAGAGGAGAAAGTCAGTGCCCAGAACCTGAGGCAAACCCAGAAATCTCCCTTCCTACTAAGACTAATGTCTGGAAAGCAGTCACTGTGATCTCCACAGGTGGCACATAAACCTAATAAATGCCAACCTCTTTGGTTCAAACCAAAGTATCTCCAAAAGGGGTGGTCAGATGGTCACCAAGATGGCCTAAGAAATATTCAATCCTCTAAGAGCCTTAATTTTAAAGTGCTTTATAATGCAGGTGTTTTTATTTGATTTTTTTCCAGAGGAATTAATGATTTGGAGATCTTTCCCAATAGCATTCATTGGAGATTTAAAAAAAAATGTATAATTGAAAATAGAATTTGAATGGCAGGAATGTCTCAAGTGTGATTGGTTCCCATAGGGCAGCTGCCTGGACAGTGCAGATATGGGCGGCTCAGTGGGGAGGAGATGCACACAGGTCACGTCCTGCCTCGACTGCACGGACCTGGTTGACCCCGTCTCTGCTGTGTGGATGCAGCGGCATTCCCGTGCATTTCCCAGAACTCTGGTTCTTCCTCTGGCAATGTCTTAACCTGCCATCTATCATCTAAAATCAAATGAGTCATCATAGGTTGGGTATCTTGCATGCAACCCAGTCTGTTCCTCTCCTTACTCTTCCCCAAGTCCCCCATAAATGTGAATCAAAAACAGAACTTTTATAACTTGAAAAAATTCTGGTCTGGCAATTGTTGTGTGTAGACATGAATATGTGTGTGTGAATGCATTTATAATCACTCAAAAACATGGAGTGGGTGGAGACAACACATGTTGATCAACTAGATATAAATACTCGTCCTTTGCTGCAGCAATCTCTCTGATTTCAGAATCCAGCACAGCGTTCTCCAGGTAATACTGGCAGAGACAAAATGAATCATGGTAGGGTGGTAGAGCCTCTTAGGGGTACACATTCCAAGGAGACACAGACGGTGGCCGAGGCCCCACCTGATGCACTGACTGTCCAGAAGAATGGGAAGCTGAGGATTGGTGGACTTCTGATGGCTGTCCACAGCTGTGTGGGCCTGAGCCCTCAGAATCAAAGTAACGCAGGGCATTTTCAGACAGGAAAAGTGCTTTAAGATAGAGACTGGAACCTGAGAAGGGAAGTCAGTTGACTAAGGTCACATAGCTAATTCCCAGCAATATCAACATGAGAGCCAAGGTTTTTGGTTCCAGTTGGCCTGACTCTATACCAGCGGCCCACGGAGAAAGGTGAATGGCAATTTATTTTATCTTTTATTTTATTTTACTGGAATAAAGTTGATATACAATATTATGTTGGTCCCAAATGTACAACATAGTGACACGATAATTATATACATTACTAGATGTTTGCCACGGTAAGTGTGGTTACCCCTATATCATACCAAATATTATTGGTTATATCGAATGGCAATTTAAATCCATGGTATAAAAAGGATGTGCTGACAGCGTTGGTGGTGAATCATTTCCACAGTCATCCCAAACACTCCTTTTTATCACTTTTAACACCTTTGAGAGCCTACTCTCTCTGGGCCCAAAGTGGTCAGGAGGCGCCCAGGGCTCCCAAGGAAGTAGCCCGTGGGGAGCAGCATGCCTTGTGACTGCAGTGACATGCATCCTGGTGCACAGCAGAGTTGATAAAACAAAGTCTGTAAGAAGAAAAGTTCCTTAAAAGATTAGGAATTTATGTACAGCTAAGGAGAACAGAGAAGGGGAAACGGAATACAGCCCGTGAAGGATAACTTGACCTGAAGGCAGTGGTGTCGGCCGAGAGCACACCCAGAAGTCCTCGGGTCAGCCAGCACACACAGAGGCATGATCACAGCCACAGCCGCCCTGGGTGGGAGGAGAGGCGAGAGGCTGAGCGTGACCACCGCTCCCACCGCGGGTGAGAGGACCGATGTTCACCGAGACACGGAGAGTCCCGTTAGTGGGACCATCTGCTGCCTCTGGCACATGCGTTCTTTGAGACTGCTCACTGACCTATCCCCTAGGAGCTGTCATTCAGTTGGAGTGCGGGGTGGGTGCTGGAAATGGGTATTTTTAGAAAGCTCCCGAAGTAATTCAAAGCACACCCCTCTGGAGAACTCATTTGCTCAGATACGACTTGCTGGTAAAGTGCTGAGTTCTCAAAGGATACTTGTCTTCATTCATTCAGGCTGCTGTAACAGAACACCACAGATGGGGGGCTTTAGGCCACAGAAATGTGTTTCCCCCAGCTCCGGAGGCTGGCAGCCCAGGCCATGGTCCCGCGAGGGCCCCCATCCTGGCCCATAGATGGCGCCTTCTCTCCGTGTCCCCACAGGAGCCGCTCACTTCCCAAAGGCCCCGCTCCTGATACCGTCCCCTTGTGAGACAGGATCTCAGAGGGACACAGACTTTCAGATCACAGCATTACTCTTCTATGTGAAACATAAAATCTAACTTAAGCACTGTTCTGAGGACCAGTGATAAAGTGCTCAGGGCCCGAGCACATACTGCTGCTGGGTAGGGTGGCCGCTGCCCTCCCCACAGAGCCGTGGTCACACAGTGGACACCGTCAGCCTTTGACATCGGCTGGTGGGGTGGGAGGTGGGGACTCCGAGCAGGGAAGCACCGCATTCAAACCCTGACTCTCCTACAGGACGCCCGGAGCAAATCACTGCATGGCCCCCATCCCGCCTGGAGGAGAGCAAGGGAAGGGGCAGGGTTTTAGCTTGAAGAGGAAAAGTGGCTGGAAACATCCATCGAAAAAAAAAATCAAAAGGACCAGTTGGACACAGAGTTGAGGAGGAAGGGCAGAAAGATGATTTTGGGAAATCTGTTTTTTTGCGTGGGGGTGAAAAGCTGGTGCCTTTGATCAGTAGGACTCAGACAATCAAGATTTGAGGGCTGAAAAAAGGCTTGCTTTTCAGAAAGCAGACTTGCATGTGGGCCTGGCAGCATGCGTGTGAAGCGGCAAGGACACGATGCTGGGATTTGCGGTCTGAGGTTCAGGAGAGAGCTCTGGGCAGGAAACTGGTACTCAAGAATGACTGCCATGTAAAGGGGTCTCCACATTGAAGCCACCCTAGAGCATCCTCTACTCAAAGAACCTGCTTTCTTCACAGCTGCAGGGTCTGTGCACCCAGGTAGACAGAGGGGCAGGCACTTTCTTAGGAAGGTTGTGGTTGAACCTGGAATTGCTTTATGACTCCAGAGTTTGGCAAAACTATTTCATTTTTCAGTAGATGCAGGCAGTTGTAGAGGGAGAAGTTCATTTCTCTGTATTTAATTATCAGACACTCTTAAAGGAGGAGAAGCCATGAGATACAAGACATGGAGAAGAGGAAGTTGAAGGACGGGATGCACCACCATTAACGCCGGGCTAGGTGCGGACGCTCCCCTTGGCCCGGGCCACCTGCTCTGCACTGTGCGCCCTGTGACTAAACCCAAAGCTCCGTGATTAGAAGAACCACTTGGAGCACCAGTTAAATGACTGGTTTTAAAGCCAATTTCCCAGAGATACCCACTGAGAAAACTGGGGGAGAGTCAGGTGCTCCTTAGACGGCAGAGTGGAAAACCTGGCGCAGGCTGTCAGAGAAGCCCCTTCCACTATCCCACCTACAGGGCCACCTGCTAGGCTTGTGAAAACAGAGGCCTGGGGCCCCTCCAGAGGCTCTGGTCTAAGGGTCTGGGCATAACCTTTGGGTTGGTGTGTCTAAACATGCCCCCAGGTGATACGCTAAGTCTGCTGGTGCTAAACAGATGACATTTTGAGAACCACTGCCATCAGATATGCTTTTCAGGCATAATAATTAATTTCTTGCCAGGGATGGGTCTAGAGGGCGTTACACTATGTGAAATAAGTCAGACAGAGAAAGAGAAATACCATGTGATCTCACTCACACGGAATCTAAAAAACAAAACAAATGAACAAGCAAAACAACACAGAGACAGGCTCATAGACGGGGAAACAGACCAGTGGCTGCCACAGGGGAGGAGTGGAGGTTACAGTGAAGTAGGGGACGAGGAGTGGAAGGACAAACTTCCAGTTATAAAACCAATTAGTCACAGGGATGAAAGTACAGCATGGGGAATATGGGCAACAATATTGAAATAACTTTCTCTGGTGACAGATGGTAACCACACTTACTGTGGGGTCATTTCATATTGTATAAAAAGATTGAATCACTATGTTATATAACTGATACTAACAGGATATTGTATGTTAATTGTGCCCAATTAAAAAGAAGATTCTTGCCCCTGAAGCAAAGGTTCTGATGACGTTACACAGGAGCGGAACCTCGCAGCCGTTTCTCTGCAGGTGCCGCCCGGGTCCCTGCACAGCACGTGGCACTCCCAGGGTGAGGGTTCCACTCTCTGCAAGGGAAAATGGAAACCCGAGGAAAGCATTCACGTTAAATCTCAAGTGCAGTCATAATCAACGCAGATCTCCTAAGAAGGTCTGCACTGAATAAAAAGAGTGGGCCAGTAATGCATCAAAGAAATGCATTTCTAATGGTGCAGTTCCTGGCTGAGGAGGAAAGAGGCTGTGGACAAGGAAGAGAGAGTCCTTTGACATCTCAAGGAAACCTGTACACCATTTCCACCTCGAAATCTAACCCTCAATGGTGCACTTATTTGCCTTCTACTGAATTCATTTGCCTTTCCAAATGTTCTCTTTTTCTAGGTAGAAAGCACATTTTTGCCCCAAGTTGAACGTGCAACAATTTGGTGGGTACTAAAACGTAATTTGCTGCATAAATGGCCATATATTCAGACTGATGGCTCCAGTGTCATGCCTCTTGAACACGGGAGGAATTACCGTCCACTGAGCACCGAATCAGTGCTCTCTGCTTGTCCCTGTCTCTGCAGAGGGTGACGTGGCTCTTTTGTGAGCGCTCACCAGGGGCCAGGGGTGTGCACCCCTGCCTCCTGCTCCATGATCATGCATGTGAGAAGGAGCGCAAAGACGCCCGGGGACCTGGCTGAACCTGTCCCCGCACCACGCCGATCCTGACACATGCAGACGCGCGGGGCAGGAGAGGCCCAGAGCAGCTCCGTCTTCACTCGGTGCTGAGCTTCTGAAGGAGAATATCGCCCTCCATCCTAGACACACACAAGGCTCTCCAGTTACAAATCATATCTTATTTTGAATCTGAATTCACATTCATAGATTCTATTCCTTTTGTTCAATTTTTGGGTTGAGAAATAGGTAAAATGGAAAAAAGTTCAAGTGGAGTATTTTATATTTTTTCTTCCAATTATAGGATGAGCTTCATAATACTAATTGGTAAGTTTTCTCTTAACATGTACCCCCCACCCCAAAGAAATACTAGTGGAACACATATTTTCAGGAAAATAAATCTCTAAAATGCTAAAATAACTACACATTAAACCATAAGAAGCATATTAAGTGACTATTTGGAGTCTCTGGCTTAACACCAGAAAGCATGAAAATTAAACCTTTAGGCCTAAAATTTAACATAACTTAAAAGTTCTCCATTAGAGTTAGACTAATGGTGTTTTTCCCAAGATAGTTTTCAGAAACTCCTTTAAGCGTTGAATTATGAAGGGGGAAAATGCCCCCAGAAGAAAGTCACAACTGTAAGATGATGATGAATTTTTTAAGATCCACTGCCAGCCTGTAGAACATTCTAGACCTCTCTACCTCTGTTTCAAGAGAAAGATTGTTTCTTATAAAACTGAGCTCTTTAAAACAGTCCCTAAAGTTGCTTGAATGCAATCAGGTGTGATTGTTTTACCATCTTGGGAGAAGGGAAATGAAGGAATTTGTCTTAATCTTTGTTAACTTGAGAAGTTAGAAACTTAGAATCAGTCATTCTTTCTAAAATAACAATGACATTGGAAGGAAACTATTTCAAATGCAGGCATTTTCAGCTCACCCAGATCAAAAGTAGCATGAAAGCGGATGGACATACGGGGCACAAAATTAAGCCCCAGATGGACAACTCCTAACTGGCTTTTCTGTCACTAAGTGAGTCCCTGACTCTTTGAAATAAGCCATACACCCTGATTATGAAGCCAGTTTCCATTTCTTTGAGGTTGGAAAATGTATTCTATTTTCATAAGAATAAAACAAGGCTTTGGCTCTATGAATTTTCTTATTAGACCTATATGTTAAATAAAACAATACTTCTTTTAGCAATGAAAGCTTTCTGATGAAACACTGGCCCATTGGAACAGATGAGTCTGTGCATAAATCTTTAATCAGGTCACATTCTCCTTATATCAGTGTCCGCAATGTAGGAATATGTAATTGTTGGAAAAATGTGACTAAATCTCTTTTACTTAAACCAATCCATACATCCAGATGAAAATATAAATAGCCAATGAACTCAGCAACTTGCCCCACAAGGTGAGATATTGATTAGAAACTGAATTCTTAGTAGTAGTAGTATTTGACAATCTACCTGGCTTTCTGCTATTTTCTGATAAACAAAATCACTGAGTCTTACCTATTCATGGCAAAATAACTGCCTGCTCCACCATGGCCCTAACATATCATCCTTGGTTTTGAGGTTTATTTCCTTGACTCACCCATTTCATTATCCTTAACTTCATTTAGGGAGACTAATGCCTCACACGTTTCAAGTGCTCACACAGGAGGCTTGACCCAGCCAGCTTGCTTCAGGCCTCTGGATGACAGCCCCATCATTTTTCACTCTTTCTGGAGGGAGCTTTTCCTGCATGTACGCTTGGGTGTCCTTAGAAGGAAGACCCCTAATTCCATGGCCCCTGTTACGGGAGCCAGGATCCTAGCACCCTTTTCTAAGTGCCACTCTGAGTCCTCGATGTCCTTTGGCCCATCTTTTCCTTTGGCCTGCAAAGACCTAAAATTCACAGCCAGAGATAATGAATGTAGAAGTTTCTGGATATATTTGGAATCTGAAAACGGTGCTAGTTTTTATTCATTCTTTGAAGTTCCTAGATTAATCAGTTTGATGCAGCTTATCACTGGTTTGATCAACTTGCTCATCAGTAACAAAAAGAAGCCCATTGAACATTAACTAGCTCTCTCCCTTGCTTTGCTTGCCTGGAGACTCGGGGGCTGCATGAGCACAGCGCTCACTCAGTATCACGGCCCACAGCACGAGCCACTCATTTCTGGCAAGGAGGGGCCTCTGATGACTATTTTATGAGACTCCCCATGAATCTATGTCCAAAGTTTTTTTCTTTCTGCTGATATATTTCATTAGTGGACAATAAAACATATTTTTCATCATGAACTTTGAGCCAATATCTTAACAATAAAGTCAGAAAATACTAGTTTATGTTATTTGGTCACTTTTGATGAAACTAACCAAATTTTAAGTTCACTTAAAAGAGCAAAGAGCTACAAATGCTGGATTCAAGCATGTCTTACCTGTTTGCTAGGGCCTGGAAAAAGAGATGTAGCTAAAATGCAGGGCTTAAAGAAAAGCTATGATAAAAACAAAACACTGTCACATTCAATAAAAAGGACTGCTTCCAATCAGCTGAAAGTTTTTCTCCCTGCTACCTCCCTTTTGACATCCAGTGACAGTTTTTTTTCAATGTCACACATTATAAATCGAAAGAATTTTTAAGTGGTGGAAAAACCCATGATGGGGTACAGACTTGGGCACACCCTCTGGTGATTTGAGCACTGGGTGATTCTTCATGCCTTCTGAACATTCTGGCCTGCAGTTGGCATTATGATTAGGGCTCTCAATTAGAAATAAGGTAGTAAAGTCACCCTGAAGAATGGCTGAGTTTGTGTGCCAGAATATTGGACTATAAAGGCTACTTTTTGTTGGGTTTTTATTATAACATGTGCTACATTAACTCATTCACCTTTAAAAACTTTTTTTTCTCTATTTGGAGGTTGCCCAAACATTTTTAAGTTGTTTCCTCATTTTTACAGATTATAGGAAAACCTCAATCATGTCCCCAAACTCACATTTGAATAATAATAAAAAAATCATATTTTACTACAACAGTGTTGGCAGGAGGTTAAAATACCACTTTGTAAAGCACTTACTCACTTATTTTTATTTTTCAAGAATCACAAGGCAGCCTGACTTAACTGAGACATGTGGTTAGTTTTAACTTCAATTTGTTTTATTTGAAAAAAAAATCTTAATTTGGGTCTTCAAGAATGCAACTTAAGTAAGTTCATAAAAATAAACATAAGGCAAGCTCTGTGGGATTGTTGGGTCTGGGGCAAAGTCTTAAAGACAAAGAACTCAGAATCCTCAGCTACACAAAGGGTGCTGGTGTAGGAAGCAGAGTTTTCATGGATGTGTCCATTCTTATCAGTTTAGGGGGCTGGCTCATTATAACCAGGGAAACTTACACTTTTTCTTAAGAGCCAAAAGCTAATGATAGTCTATGAAGGACAAAGGGTGGCTGAGCTCTGTGTCAGAGGTGGACTGAGTCATGTCCAGGGTCTCCCTGACCTCAGCATTGGCTTCTGTTTAGAATGACCATGGAAACACATCTCCAAAGAACGGACAATGTTTTTGAAGCTCTTTGGAATGAGCAAACAGTCACAGGGACAGGAGAATGAGTTGTATCGGTGTGGTTTCTGTGACTACCCAGCCACCCCAGACCTCTGTCCCTGCTGCCCTTTGCTCATGTTGTTTGTGTTATGAAACAAGTAAATACAACTCAACAGGCTCTCCTCCTCGCCTGTTTTCAAGATATAGCCCACATTCTAATCTTTTCTCTCTGTAGCTTTCTTTCCCATCAGCCTTTGCCTCCTCTGCCATACCAAGGGGACAAGAGCGTCCATCCCCCACGAGTGCCAGCTCCCAGTCCGGCTGCACACTTTGTCACAGGGCATTTAAGTATTTAATCATATGTCTGTCTCTTTGCTGGCTTCTAGGAAACATGGTCCTGAATGGGACATATGCTTAGCTCAGCACTCCCCCTAGTACATAGTAGATGCTCAACACATGATGAGGGGAAAAGTCAAAAATGGAGAAAAATAGAACAAAGATACACCCGGTATATATGCCCTGTAGTGAATCCCTAGAGGTCAGAGAGAACATGAAATGCACCTAAAGCATCACCATAGTGGGTGCATCAGTGCTTGCTGGTCAGAGGGGTGCTGCTTGGGGGGTTGGCTGGTTGGACGGGTGAATGGACTAACAGTGGGGCTGGTGGATAGTGGATAGTGGATGGGTGGTTGGTGGATGAGGGAATAATGGATGGATTGATGGCAGATGGGTGGACCAATGGATAAAGATTCTGTAGGGATGGAAGAGTGTTATCATCCCAAGGATGTAAGACTAGCAGACAGGTTTATGTTCTCTGTATTTTGTCCTTTTCCCCTGAAAAGCAGGGAGATTCATTCACTCCAAACACCTTTTCCTTTTGGAGAACAAGACAGATAAAATATTTCCTGGGTCAAAGATCAATCCTTTACCTGTTGTAACTCTGGCTTTCAAAGAGGTCCAGGCGAGCCGTTAAAGTAGCGCTCAACTTAAATGAGGATGTTACTCTTATCTTCTCTTTCCATTCTATGCACGTTCAAACGAAAAAGTTTTGGAGCCCCTCTTCTGTCTAAATTCTGTCCTGAGCTGTGCAGTTTCTAGCCTCAAGGCACTCACACTCCAGTAGGAAATATCAGCCCAAGCCACGGGCTCTTTCAGCACAAGCAGACACCAGAGGATGAGAGGTGCGTGGCTTCACGCTCTGCAGAGCCATGCTGGAGCCCAGAGCTGAAAGATGTTATCCCCAAGGAAGGCAGAGAAAAGGGAAGCAGAGGAAAGGAAAAGATGAAGAAAAAAGAGCAACTGGAAGAATATGTTGGCCCTTAAGCTGCTTCATGTAATTTGACCACTTCAATTTAAAATAACATTTGGAGAAGGATAATTAGTCATGGCTATATTCAGACTAAATGTCTGATTTTCAAAAAATCATTCTCACATTGGGCCTACAAAATGGAAATTAAGGTGAGCTGTAGAGCAGGAGGCAAAGTGGAGAGGGCACCATGGCCTATGGAAAGTCCACATAAAACTTAAAATGTTAACATGACTTCTTTCACCTCAGGTGAATTTATAAATGAAACTTAAAAAAAATTTTTTAAGACTACAAATTCATTAGTATGTCGCTGGGAATGACTGATTCAATTCAAAGGATTTTTAATAATTCTGGTTAACTCTAATCTGAACCATTATTTCTAATTTCTTAATATGAAACTAGAAATATTGGTGACCTAATAAGTTTTACAACACTGCACACAACCTTCTTTATGGAGCTCGCACCATTATGTAATATGTTATAAAGCAAGTTGAATGTTGTAAAACTCATTATTTTTTTTCTCTTAGCTAAAGTGCATGATAGCCAAAAATTTAAGTGGAAAGCTATTAAAGTCCCAGAAATCCCAACCTTATATGTTTTTCCAAATGTTCTATTTTGTTTTTTTGGTGCTTTGTATTAAAGTTTCTGGTGTTGAGTCCATTGAAGGGAGCGTCCTAATGTTACAGAGTAAGGCTCTAATTGAAACTTTGGTCTTAATAAATGTCTATCTGTATTGTTTTTTTCTATTTTGTTAGGACAATTATAAAGTAAGTGGAGTAATCAGAAAGAAAAGTTAAAGAGAATTGGTTTTAAAAAAGGACTAGGCATTAGAAATAATCATGTACAAGACTTAAGATTATTCCAGACAATGTTCCTCTTCTTGGAAAACTGTTCCTCTTCTTAGAATACCTAGATCTGGGGTGGCAAAGAAAGTATTCTTTGACCTTTGAGGTTTGCTGTTTCTCTGTCTATCTTTTTGCTGGCCTGGCTCTGTTTATAGGTCTAGCGTATAGCTGGTTCCATGGGGTTTAAGGGTGTGAATTAAAATGCTGTTATCTTTGACCTACTGGGCCACAAGTGTTACTGGCTATTTTTGCCACAGGTCCTGGGTGAGAACTGATCAACAAAATTGATTAATAGGAAACATGGAGAATGAAGGGAAAATATCTGTACATGAGCAGAAATGTCCTCCCTTCTGACACTACACAGAGGTGCATTTTAGGTCTATTTCTCCTCCACAGAAAGGAGTGGAGGGCTTTGAAATATGTTAAAATGTGGGTTATTTCTTGTTGGCATGTTTGTTTTATTACTGTTTTTGTTTAGTCTGCTTTTACCGCTCAGGTAGTTCCCATAAATTGGAAGTATGCTTACAAACTAATCTTCCAGTGTAATTTTTGCAATGTGGAAAAACCCTCAGAATAGGGAGAGCTTCTGTTGACAGACTTTCACTTAGTGAACTAGGTACCATAGCAGGTACTAACACCGAATTTCTGGA
>JAVSCE010003654.1:0-85728 GCA_032199065.1 Smutsia gigantea | reverse complement strand
CTCGGCTTCTCAAATGCCATGTGCATCTGCAACTCTAGCTGTTTTTGAATGTCAATTCTCTGCAAGAACAGCACTGCAAACTCCTTGAGGAGCTAGCTCAAGTCTTCCAAGCCCCTAGACAGAACTGGTAATTTCAACAGCAATGTGCATGTGGCTGAACCTGAGCAGAAGTGAGTATGTTTTGTGCCTCACATTATTCTATGAGCATCTAGAACAGAGGTTATTTGTCTTGTTCATCCTTCACTCCCAATATTTTAATGCAGCAGTGGGGGGATTTGACACATTTACCTTAGATGGAAATAGCAGATAACTGAAAATAGCACATCTTTTCTTTAGACAATACCAACCTCTGCGTGGACAAGCCTTTAAGACTTGTCCTACAAACCAGGCCACTACAACTCTAGAAATTTACCTCACATGTATTCAACCTACTATGTGCTATCCTCCCCTGCTTGGAAGGTGGTGGTACAGGGAGCAATAAAAAAATGAGTAAGGCACAGACATGAAAACTACAAGTATAATTTTGTTCTAACAGACACTTAAAGAGAAGGTAACAAAGGAAAAGATTCTCAAAGTTACCTGGAAGAGTCAGGAAAGGATGGGGTGAAAATTCACTCTCCCTGAAACCCAAGCCAAATATCGGATCCCAAAATCTAGTAGGTAAAATGGAAATCCTAGCTCTGTTTAAAGATGACCTATCACCAAAAGCTGCTTTTTACATTAATTGTGAAATTGTGAAATAATCACATCAAATGGAACATAGTTCAAAGCCTGAATCAATGGAGAAGTTGATGCACTGCAAATAAGATACTAGAAGAATATCCAATAGGCACCAAGAGCTTGATTTCTATTCTTGTTCCATGTGAATTTTCTGTAAGACCTATGAAAAACCACTTAACCCTCTCTGTGCCTCTTTGTTCTCCTCAATCAAATAGAAATGAGAATAATACCCAGTCTATCTACCTACTTCCCAAAGCTACTGAAAAAGCAAGGGAACAACAGACATGCAAATGGCCTGAAAAAGAAACAAAACCACTTTATTAATACAGGGTGAGACCTCAGTTACTAGGATTATAAAACACACTTTTGAATAGTTCTTCACAAAGCAAAAAGATAGTACCTCTTTTATTATGTTTGTTTATTTCTGCTGAAGGCAAATCATGTTCCTCATAAATTTAAAAGCTATGAGTATGTAAAAGAAAACATCTCTGAGGTAGACAACATCCAAACTTTAGGATGTATTTATTCCTTCACTCATTAATTCAGTCTCTCAACAGATACATATTGAGCATTAGCCATAAACAAAATATTGTAAAAATAAATTATGTGAGGTGTTATGGAAGATTCAGCCATATATGAAATGATCTATCCTTAAGATGCTTACAATCTAAGACATTTTCAGAGAAATACTATATGCATACATATCTAGAAGGAAGGATGGATATATACATGTGTACACAAACACACAGAGTAGGGGATATTTTCGAATTAATAGTCATTTCACATATGACTTACAAAATGTATATGTAAATGAATATATAAACATGAACAAAGAATACTATAGCTCATTAAACAAAGGGCTGTAGGACTCTTGAGGTCAAAGCTATAGCTACAAAAGAAAGTAAAGTATGTGAAGAATTTTCTTGCCATCAGTCTTTTTAGCTATGCATAGAAAACAGTATCTTCAAAGGCCAAACAAAAGTAGTAGATATGGGAGTGCAGGTAAGGGTGGGAGAAGACTACAGAGAAGTCCCATCCTTCTTATAATGTTAAGTCAGCAGAAATATTAAGGTCAGAAATGGAAAGGAAAAAAAGAGATCTTTCCATCCCCAGAACAAACACCAGGGCAATTAGCAAGTAATTGTTAGCTCATAATATGGATAATAAATTTTTCAAAATCTTCATTATGGTAAAATCTGTAAAATTTCCAAGTTAGGAAAGAGATGAGGACATTCTTTAAAGTTCTGTTATGCAGTTATGATAAGTCACTATCTCACTAGAAAGATTCTACACCAAACACATTGATTCTTGGAATTAGTTATATTTGAATGAATTCCCATGTCACAATTTCTAATCACATTCATCAGTAGCTCACTGAGTGTCATTTGTGGCTTACCGTTTATTTGGATCCTTTATCAAGAGCCCTGAAAGCAATGATTTTGCATCTGAAGAGAGGGTTCGAGGAAATTTAATGTCTTCCATTAGTATCAGTTCAAAAAGTTTCTCGTGATCCTGGTTGTAGAAAGGTAATCTCCCACACATCATTTCATACATGACAACCCCGAGGCCCCACCAATCCACAGCTCGGCCATAGTCATTATCTTCTAACACCTAGGAGTGAAACCAGTAAGGCAATTAATTACTACACATTGACTTTTAAAGCATTATTTATAAAACAAAATTTTAACATAAAAAGTAAATCCTAACTTTCAAAGCCTAGATAGGCTACTCTGAGATTGTGACATTTAAACTATGAAGTGTCCTACAAAAGATATAAATCATACTAAATATGTGAAATGTTCCATTTAGATCCAGAAATGGTCAGTATACAAAAAAGTGGATAGGCCATACAACAAATTCCAAGTGAATGAGTATATGAGAGTACTAAGGGTCAATGAAAACTGCCAGCCTATTTGCCTATTTTCTCTGAGGCAGACTTCATTTTTCATTCTGGTTCCACTAATGTGTATTCTAAGTGACTCAGAGCTACACCATGCTGATTACAGAGCACATCATGTGCTTTACTCATTCTGCACGGAGAAGAACTAAGTCATACAGATCAAACAAGGAAAGAGAGTAGTAAACAAAGGCAGCATAACCGAGAAGTGTACCGGGCATGGCAATCATGGCAATAATTTGAAATTTTTTGTTGGAGGCCCCACAAGTTTACACTCTTTTAGGAAATATGTAGTCAACAAAGCAAATACAAAGATTTATTATTTGGGTTGTAGTAAACTTTAGCGGCCAAAGCTTTAGTAACTACAAGAATTTCTGATAAATGCAAACAATAATAATCACGGATTCAATATCTAGGTAGTATGTCCTTGACTTTATTTCCCAAAATACATTATGTGCAAAATGAATTTAATAAGAAATTATATCAAAGTATCAGGCTATGTTAGAACAACCTGTCCAAATTGGAACATGACAACCTTCCATTTGTCCCAGGAAAAATTTCATTTTACCTTTATATTAGATATACATCTCATCCCATGGAATTTTCTTCATCTGTTTGGATCTTTCAATATTTTATTTTAAATCACTATATTTGAATAATCCTAAAGCTTATTTTATCTGATAATGATACCTTTGGTATAAACATATCAAAAACCATACATATGAAATTTATCAATTAAAAAATATCTTATAACTGATTGCATAAGACAATTTGATAAGAAAAAAGCAGTCCTCATGTTCCAAATTTCTTAGTTTGGATTAAGTAAACACACTGTTGAAGATTACTTACTCCTTTATGATTTTTATTTAACATTTACCTGTAATTTCATAGAATTGCACATGATATTTTTGATAGTCACACTATGATTACTATAAATACCATGAAAGGCACTATGGTAGACAAAGTATTTAAAGTTGGAGAACAGAAGTGCAAGAAAAAACTCTGATACTTACAGGTTAATTTAGTAGTGTTTTTCAAATGCTATGAAAAGATTTTTAATTCAGTTGTACCACTGTTTGTTTTGTAGCTAAGGACAACGAGGGACAGTATTGGCACGATAGGAACACAAGTCCAGTTCCTATGTTTTTCCAAAAATGTTTTATAAATAACAAACTTAACAAAATATTGTTGGGAAGAACAACAAATTCTAGTTTCCATCTTTTGCCAAAAATATTTCAAATTTCTTCTTGTTTGAAATGAGTACTGTGAGAACATACCGAAAACAAGAAGCAGAAGGAATTCAACATGTGCACTAAAGTTAAAGGAAATGCTATATATGTAATTTAAAAATATCAGTTATTTTGATTATTCAGGAATCTATCTCATGTCCAATTAGTAGTAGAATGTGCTTGCTGTTTGTGAGCCTTTATCTAAGTAGATCCAGGATATTGCCCAGTAACAAAAAAATTTTAAATCTAAGTAACCTTTTACTACATTCCTACAACATCAAAAAAACAATGGCACACGAAAAAGAGCCAAATGCGGTTTTTAACCTCTTTTTTCATAAAACCATAAAAAGCATAAAAGCTGGATTAACTGCCTCCCGGACCCACGTTTCACCAGCCGGGTTCTCATCCCCAGCTGGCAAAACTGGCAACCCTTTATTTTTGTTTAAATACCTGGTTTGCAGCCAGAAGGGAAAGTGAGTACATAAAAAAAAAGGGGTTTATTTTTGAAGAGAAATAAGCAACTGAAAAATAAAACCGCATTGTAAAAAAACCTGTTTGATAAAATAAATTTTATTTAGCTTTGTAAAATGAACACTGGTTCTCAAAATAAGTGGTTTTGCCTCTAAACATACGTGCTTTAATTGATATATAGATACATAATGCTACAATTAGAACTGTTTGCTGTATTACTGTGTGCTGAACAATTCTGACATATTATCTTATTGACATGTAAACTTCAGCAATGTTGAGGAGAAAATATCCTAACAACTCTGCCAACCCTGTTTGTCTAAAACTCTTTGCTATCAATTAAAAAGAAAGATTTCTATTATTCAACTCCTATCTCCAAACAGGATGAAATACACAAGAAATAAAAATATAAAAATAATTATAATATTCTGCATGTAGGTACATAAAACATGTTACCACTGTTCATACAACAGCATTTCTCTGCTTAAATCTATTTCAAAATACATTTTTTTGTATTTAATGTACACAATATAATATTTTTGAAATACTTTAAACCACAGTGAAATGAAAATTCACAGCCTTTGACATTACTTTTGGAATATAATTTCCTCCCTTACTCAAAGCATTTTTTCCCCAAATCACAGTAACAAATAAAATTTATATTCTTTAAGCTAAGAGTTGTTATATTTTCCTGGCTATATCTGATGATTTTTTTTCCCAATAAACAGGCTAATCCAAAGGGTAGGATAATTGATAATGTAAAGGTACAATAATGGTAAAGTATATTTCAACTGCATTACAATGCTACTTATTATATAATTTGGATATAAATGTAGACCAAAACCTGCTACTAGAGAAATAATCCACTGAAAGACTTATCTTGAAGAATTAATCTAAAGCAAGTGTATCTTTTCCATAAAAATTGATGCTTTAAACTAAGTCAGTGTTTAAGTATGATTTCAGACATGTGGTATTTCCTTCTATCCGTACTGCCCTCTGTAACCATAGATGGAGCTTTCCTTCATACCGCCATTTAACCTTAATGCCCAAACAGAGATAAAGGACAGAAGGCAGTTTGGAACAGTAAAAGAAATGTAAATGTTAAAAGTGATGAGAGGTCACATCAAATCGACACTCAAAGAGAGCACAACATCTAAGAAATAAGGCTTAGTTTCAATTTTTCTATCAGGAGCCAGACATTTCTTCAGTTTCTGATATAATAAAATCTAATATTCAAGGAGATCACAGCAAGTACCCATTACTATTAATTTGGTAGTATCTGATGTAGACACTTCCATTGGTAAAACCACCAGGTGAGTTAAGAAAGAAATCACCATGAATAGCTCCTGAATGGTTACTAATGTCAAAAAATGATTTTAAATAATAAACTATTTTTAAAATGATACTATTAATTAAAGTTCCCAATGTAAATATTTGGCTAATGGGCACTTTCAAAGAACATATTCATTCCAATATTTTTTTTACCAGTTAGGATTTACTGGGAGGCTGAAGGAACACCCCTCTCATCTTGTTCTCTCAGCCAGGCCACACAATCATGAACCCAAGGCAGGCAATTATAAGGAGGCTATGTATGCCCTGGAGTGGCTTAGTGCTCAATCAATAATCCTGACAGAACAGATGGGGGAAAAAATTAAACATCTAAACAAACTGTCTGTACACCTATGTTGTGAAAGTAAACTGCGAACTTGGATGAACCAATTTACCACTAATTCAAAAAAAATTTCTTTTCTGGTAACCTTGTATTTCAGGTAACTGATAATGTTTGTATTTTATATATAAACACACATTTATATACTTTATCTTTTATGGAAATCCTTTACATATTCTTAACATCACAAGAATTTGTTAAAAAAAATAGAAAAAAGATAGAGAGAGAGGCCTATAAATAAAACTTTGAAATCAGATTCTAAAATGTATTTCCCCTTCGGGAGAAGTACATATTTCATAAGAATTCCGAGTTACATGGTTTCTTGGTATTTTCTTCTGAAAAATATATTTTATACCCAGTTCTCGGCTGCTTTAATAATTAAGAGACAAAACTGTAAATACCACTTGCTCTGAATTAGAAAGCTGTAGACTTTATGGCTATTTTCCTACCATGCACACACAAGTATTTCATACAGCTAACATCGTACTTTCAGAAACCATCTCTGGCTAGAACTGACAGTTATTTCCGAACAAGAAAAAAGCCAAGTGGATACAATACTGGTGATTAGATCATACTTATATACATCTTCCCAGAGATTTCTCTCCTTCCTTTTTATCCTGACATTATGGGATTCCAACTAGGTCTTTGTAATCCAAGGAAAAATAGCCATTGTAAAATACTATAGGTAATCACTTGTGTTCCCAGTTAGGGTGTTTTGTTTATATTCTTATGCTTCAGAACATTAAAAATTATTATATTATTAATCATATATATTATTATAAAATTTAAATTTTTAAATAAAATCTGTGCTTAAACTAGGCTCATTCCAAAGTACTGAATGCAAATATTCTATTAAAGCTCTAAGACCTTATAGCACTGAAAAGAGGTTAAGGTGGAAAATAGCTACTATAAGAACTGACAGATGTCTGGTAAAGTAAAAGCCACTACTTACAACCTTTGAGAGACCTTAACATTGAACTAAAAAATGCCATTTTAGTTCATATTTAAACACTACTGAATTTGGGGATAAAATGGGATGGTTTTTAATATCCAGAAACAGTATAAATAGTAAGCCAACTCACATGAATTCTAACTCTAAAGCAGATAACTTCTATCTGAATTAATCACTATGCTCCTTTACCAAATATTCCCTTAATACTGGTGATGAGACCTTTTCAGAACCATTCAGGAAGATGAAAGTTTTCAAAAACACCTTAAAAGCATAAGTGTTAAATGAACTATTAATAATTAAACATTAGGGATGTACATAGCTTTAGAAAGGCTAATAAGACAATATTTTTGTTTTGACAAAATGCTGGAAGTTTTAAGACTCAGTTTCATAATCTGTAGAAACAGAATTTCGTCCAAGGGATAAGCAAAATTTAACCAAGTACAGATTAAATGTGCAAGCATATGTAACTTTGGCCTCATTCATCTCTCCTAAGATCTCCTAAAGATAATATTGACACAGCCCATAAAATGATGTCTTCTACATTTATTCTTTGTTCCATTTAAAATGATAAGTAAAATTCCATTAAATGCACTTAAATCAACCTAGGTTCTAACTACTCTTCCCACCTACACTACTCCATGCTAGCTATTGCCTTTACCCTTAATTTGTATGATTCTCTCAATTCATTCTGAAGAAGTTAATGTACATCTTTGACTTTAAATTTATATAGAATTTGATTTCCATTTGTGCTATCCAGCATATCATTGTATCAAAATATTCTACACTTTTTCAGATATTTTCAAAATACATGTTGTCTAAAAAATGTTAACTATAGTAGGCATCAAAAAAAAGTGACTAAAATGACCAGCAAGTGAATGTTTTATAAAAATGAGGTTTTGGAAACTAAGAATGCTTCAAAAATTATTCTTGGCCACTGAAAGAAATAATATTTTATGCCTATATGAAATAAAATTATATACTTTCTTTTCCTGAATAGCAACCACAACTAGATGCTATGAATTTACAACAATCAAGTCATTTTCTGCAATATTTTTGTTAGTTCTAACTTGATTATCAAATAATTTTTATTTTTACACTATTACAGAAGTGCATTTCTCTAGGTTTCCAAAACCACCTTATTCAACCTTCCCCATCTGTCACCATCTGTTTCTTTTTAGCATGTACTTTTTGTGTGATCACATAAGCATGTGAAAAATAACTAACATTCAGATGATTATCTGCTGGTACATTTGAGGACTGGGCATAATAAAAGTGAACTGCCAAAACGTACTTAACACTTTTAATTTTGTTGGGTCTTGCATGTAAGCTACATTTGATTTTCAAACTGTTTTACAGTTGGAAAGTTGATCAGGTACTGCTAACTCAAGAGCAAAGCTGAGACTCTAAATAATTAGCACTGCATAAAATGGTTTGGATTCAATGAGAGCCAAATCAAATAATAAAATTTAACAGTAAGATTTTATATGTGATTTCTAATTTCTTTTTTAATGTCTAGATGTGAAAATATAAATTACGAAAACAAAATCCCCTCAAAATATCTATGGTCCATTATGTATGGCAAGTCAAGTATATTTCCTTCTAATGTAAGAACAAAAATAATTCATTTAAAATTATATGTATTAATGCATTTTTAGAGATGCAGAACACTAAACACATGATTCAGATGCCTACTAGGACTGTATTCCTGCAACCTTTAAAAAAAAAGATACATTTTTTTTCCCTTTAACAATGAAGATCTATAATTCTCCATCAAAAGAAGAGAGCAAATCCTTGTAAAAAAAATTTTTTTTCAAAATATGTCATTTCTGTACTGTAAGAGTTATCTTCTCTGGTATCTTTGCCACAGAAGAAACTTAAGTTCATTTAAAACTTTATTTAAAAATCATCTGTGAATCTGATACAGAGGACAGTTAACCTGTTTTAAACTGTTCCTTACTGTCTTTCTGAAGTCTCTTTTAAATCCCTTCATCTATCATTAAATAGCAAAGCATTTCTACCAGAGTAAAACAACTTAAAAGATAAAGAATGACCACTGCTTGATGAGCACAGACAGCAGTAAGAGCTCACCGTAATGGGTACACAGCTTTCTATAAGGAGAGAAGGGACAATCCTGACCATGAGCCACTCGCAGCAGAAGCAGCGCTCAGCAATGTGTTCCAAGTCTGATAAACAACCACTGCTCACATACTGTCAAGAGAAGTTTGGTATTCATAATAGAATGTACTAGACATTTCAAGGTTCAAGAAAGTGAGACATACCCTCTGAAGTCACACCCTCTGAAGTCACAGGAAGAGGCTGGTTTCAGCACAGCCCATGCTTCTCTTAACTCCAACCATGCATATCTGCTCATGTTATTGCCTTGCACTCAGTTGAGAAGTGACTTTCTCCCAACCATAAGATCAAATCTAAATTCCTTTACATCTAGACCCCAATGTCCGTATCTGGATGTCTGCTGTTGCCCCCTTCCCTGCAGGCTGACACACCTTTTCTTTTCCTTCCTCTGCTCTGTACGTAACTCCAGTAAAGCAATCATTTTCTGGCAAAATAATGATTGTTTTCCACATCTTACCACCTTGGTAAATGGCAGCCTACTTTAGGACAAAAACTAGTCTAGCTGTGTATGCCCAGCATCTAACATAACACATGTCAGCTTATAAATGTTCAATAAATATTTCTTTAATGAATGTATTTGTGTTCTTCAATGAAATGGCCCATATCAGAGACCAGGAAAAAAGATGTAAAATCTTGTTTTTCTTAAGTAAGAGTAAACATTCCAAGTTATCCTGATTTAACAAAAATGCAGTGTTTGACACAAATACTTAAAATATAAGAATTAAACGGTATGATAGAGTTAGTTGTTTCAAGATCTGTCACCCTTAAATAGTAATTTCAATGATCATTCTCCCTATAAAAATAAGGCGTCAAGATTTTAATTATTAATCAACATACATCAGTCACGGGCATATAAACTGCTTTTAGCAAAGACCAGACTTCTGCAACATTTCAAAAAAAAGGTTTACGGAAATGTTTTCTTACTTGTTTTATATGGGATATCATCATCCATGGAAAATATACAGTGGAGGTAACTGAACTCCCGAGGAACAAAGAATTTGTTTTTCATGACATTCACAAAAACAACCCTACTCTAGAAAATATGGTCTTGTATTTGACTAAACAAGAAAAGCATTTCTAAAATTTTACTTAATGGAACCACAAAGAGGGAGAACTTTAAACTCCAGATTTTCTAAGAGAGAAAATGGTAATTTTGGCAGCCTTCAAGAAAATATTTAGAAATCTCATGTATTTCGAATTATTAGCACTTACTTACAATAACTCAATAATTTTAAAGCATACATTTAATCCCTAATTGAAAAGACCTATTATAATAAACTGGCATGAGTTATTATTGTATGTATAAGGAATGCAAGCATCATTTTGAATCCATTCCTACTTCATAATTTCCTTTCATCACCTTTTCGTGTTGAGCATATATAAAACATCCAAGTTAAAAATAACAATTATTTACATCTATACATCTGTTAATGTCATTGAAACTGTGACTTTCTTGGGACATAATGTGCGTAGCTAGAAGAGTAAAACTGGGCTTTATAAGATGAACTTAGAACTGATTCTTTCTTCACCACCTCCACCACCTTCTCAGGTCCTTCACCTTTAAAAAAACAGATTTGCTATCACAAAAGGTTACTCCATATATGTAATGCACTTATGTAGCATGTGGTACACAGCAAATGCTCAATAAATAGCAATCTTCATACATCAAAGATTAATTAGTTGGCTCTAGCCACACTAACCTTCTTGGAATTTGAGGGAGGATCTGAGCTTGTTCCTGTCTCAAGGTTTCTACACCAGCTGCTCTCTATGTGTGGAAAGTTCCTTTCCCCTATTTTTACAATGGCCACCTCCTTAGCATTCAGTTATCTGGCCAAGCATCACTTTCCCTGAATGTCCACCCTATTTGTAGAAGATTATATTTTCTAAAGACAGTTGCAACAGTATCTCCCACATTCTCTTCTGCAATGGAGGTGGAAGTCTGTGTTGCTACACCTTAAATCTGCGTAGGCATAGGGCTGCTTAACCAACAATCATATGACAGAAATTATGTGTGATTTATGAAATTAGGCCATAAGGGAGATGTGTTCATGAATGTTCATCACAGCTTTATAGCCAAAAACTGGAAGCAACCCAAATGTTTATCAACTGCTGAGTGGATAAACAAAGTAGTATATCCATACAATGGAGTACTATTTGGCCATAAAAAGGAATAAAGTACTAATAATATGCTAAAACATGGATGAATCTTGAAAATGTACTAAGTGAAGAAGCCAGACACAGCTGGCCACATACTGTATGATTCCATTTATATGAAATGTCCAGAATAAGCAGCTCTACAGAGACTTTGGTAGATTAGCGGTTTCCTGGGGAGGAGGGAAGACCGGGGAGGAGCTAATGGGTTTGGGGTTTCTTTGGTGGAGGCATGAAAATATTCTGGAGTTAGTAGTAGGTTGCACAACTTTGTGCATTTCTTAAAAACCACTACTGCATACTTTATCTATGGTAAATGACTTGTATCCTAATAAAATTTAAAATACTATGAATAAATTTTCGAAAACCTAATAAAGCATTTCTTGATGGTTTATTGGGTAGGAAAAAAAAAGGAAGCAGCTTCTGACTTGTTCCCTAGGACATTAACTTTTAGAACCCAGAGCCAAAGAAGTCTGACTACCCTACGCCATGAGGTTATGAGGAAGCCCAGGTCACAATCAGAGGCTAAGGCTATCTATAAATGCTTCTGTTGATAGCTCTGTTAAGGCACCAGGTGATAACAGCATCAAACGTTAGACATATGAATGAAGATGCTTCCAGACTCTGGCTCCAGCCAGTCACTCCCCTTAAGTCTCTCTGGCTGAGGCCTCATATACTGTGAAGCAGAGAGAAGCCACCCCTGCTGTCCCTTGACTGTAGTCTCGACTCAGGATGCGCAATCACATAAAACATGTTTTTCAGCATTAGATTTTGGAGTGATTTGTTACTCAGCAATAGCAATTTGAACACTATCGAAAATAGCCAGCATTCCACACCCTTCTTCCCTTTTTTTAGGTTTTTCCCTTCCTGGCATTTATTCATGATATTATGTTATTTACTAATTGTTATTCTGTCTTCCTCCACCAGAAGTAAGTTTCTTGAGAGCAAGGTCCTTTCTGTTTTGTTCCTATAACCACATCACTTGGAAAAATGCCCAATACATAGTAGATGCATGAAATATATTTGTTGAGTAAAAAAATTAATGAATTATTATGGAACCCTCAGTATGGGGATGTCATTGGTTGGAGCTTGCTTTGGCATGAATTCCAAAGTGTAGCTACTGTCATTTCATTAACTTTCCCAATGAACTACTTTCTGATAAGTATAAAAGCCCACAATACCACAAATCCAAATTATCACTATTTCTGTTCCTAAGGAAAATCCAAGATGGTTTATAAAACTTAAATATTTTTGCTGAAGTTATTCAATTATTTCATTGTAATAAATGAATCAAAGTAGGAATAATCAAGAAATGTATATGGCCAAGAAATAAAAATACACTTACTCTATTGAGTTAGTACCTTTGTGCTCATAAAGTTCATAAAATTTAATATCTATATATTCTTGCCCTGTAAAACCATGTTAAACAACTGGGAGCAAAATAGATTTGATTCATGTTAAAATCCAGGTAAAAATATGAGGTATGTAATTTTAAAAAGTGCTTAAGTGCTTTACTTTGCACATTATGTTAATGCTGTTGTTCCCTGTGAGTGGAGCCACAGCCTACCTCTGGTGCCAGGTATTCTGGGGTTCCACAGAACGTCTTCATGGTAGCTGCATCTGTGATCCCTTCTTTGCAAAGTCCAAAATCTGTAATTTTTATGTGGCCATCTTTATCCAGCATCAAATTCTCCAACTGCGAGGTAAGAAAAATGACATAATTTGTTCTATGGTCTTCAAAAATAGGAAAATACTGCTGCAAAAAATTAATGACTGCTGAGTATGATATTTTGGAAAGAGGATATAGTTGTAGTTAAGGGAACTTTCAGTAATTACAAACCCTGTGGTTTCCTAACTCATATGTAAAAAGAAACATATTTTATCAAATACTTCACAATGATAAAATTACTAAATTCCAATAAGAGTAAAAGCCATTATTGTGTAAGTTCTGAAGACTGAAGTTTGATTGACTTTTTAAAGCAAACATCAATCCTTTTTTTAAAAAAATTAATTATAATGTAAACAATCCCAAAGAGATGAACATTTTCTTCTACATACATATAGATGGTTTTCAACAATTTCTCTTGGGATTCTACTGCATTATAAAATGTTCACTTACAGAAATTTTTTTTTTGGTGGTGGCTGTAAATCAAACCTAAATCTTATTTTGTAAGGTAAGGCAATACCCTCTTTTACACTTCTTTGTAATAAAGAAATACCAACCCTTTTAAGCATAAAAAGAAAAAAATATCAAAGTCAAACATTCAACAGGTAATGAAAATATATACCATAAGTTGTATAAAGTTGGAATCTCTTTGAAACCTTTAATTCAAAAACACCAAAGAGAATCTTAAAAGTTTAATCCAGTAGCAAGATCATCTGCCTCAAGTGAAAATTATGAAACGCAAGGGGGAAAGGAAGTTGAGCAAAGCCAGTGCAAATAAAAATGGCAACAATAATTGCTCTTTCTTCTCCTAACTGGAACCAAAGTTATGATTATCATCAGACAAAGACATACATAAGCTCTGCGTTGTGATCCTATAGCCTTAAGTAGATGGGGCCCCTAACCTTTCCCAGTCGTGCAGATACAACTTAAAGATGCACACAAGAAATAAACAAGAAACAGGTGAAAAATATGTTAGGATGAATAACAATTAATTTACTTAAGGAGCAGATATTTATTCTACTCCTTAATGTGATAGCATATCAAAGTGCTTACCTAAACTCTGATGCCAATACCAAATTCAACACAGAACTCCGTAAGAGCATAAACAGATACCAATCAAATCAAGTATGATGATACACTTGTTATATTACCCATATGATTTTGTTTATAATGTCTTACAGACCAGAAACTAAGTACAATTAAGCAAGTTGTGCTCATGGCAGGAAAGGTCACAAGAGACCCCAGAACTCAGGTATAGTGTTTACATGTGCTGCCCCACTGGACTTCATGCTCAATGCCCGTTTTATATATTGTATATACTTCTGAGAAGTGAGCCTGTCTTTTACTTGTCTGCAGAAAGCTGAATGAACCCTAAACATACTGTTGAACCTTTCAAAAAGAAAAGTTCTGTTACCTTATCTGAAGTCATACCCTGCATCTTCCTTCTACTTCCTTCTAACTGGAACCTAAACCTAAGCCCAATTTGCACAGATGGCATTAAGTCTTAAATACTGAAACCAGTCAGAAGCATCAAGAGAGAATCTCACTGTCTACTTCTCTTTCTTGCCATTATCTTTCTCTCTGCCTTGGGCTTTTTTTTCTTCCTGCTTCGTTTTCTCTCCTTTTTGTTTCTCTTTCAAACAACACCCCCTTCTTCCTCCCTCTCCTATCAGAAAAGTTTATACTGGAGACTGTTGTTTTGCTGAATAAAAACATATTATGCTCTGCTCTTTTTGAAAAATATGCTTATTGTTTTTATATATGAATATATTATACTAGATAAAAACAAGAGCAAATCAGTTCTTAATATGTTGTATAAAAATTCCTAAAAAACTTCAATACATAATCATATTGAATAAAATGTGAATGTCCTACCTACTCCATTCCATTCCCATTCCCATCCCTGTTCACTGTATATTATGCTGATTTCTCTTTCTATGCTTTCTATGCATTGGGAAGTATTCATGGAAACAGGATAGCATGCACTATTTCTCCACATTTTGACAAGGTTATTTTGAAATGAATGGATATGTAAGTATCAAATGCATAACATTGTTTTTAATATCAGGAAGTATATATATTCAAAAAAAGTCCTGATTTGCAACTATTTCTCTAATCTCCTACCTCATCTCTAGGACACCAATGGTTGAGGGAGGAGGACTGAGACAAGATGCAGGGGTAGAGCTGGAGAAAGGGGCAGGCTGAAGTGGACCAAGAGTCCCAGTTTCCCAAAACTGGGAGGGTTTCCAAGACACAGGGCTTAACAGGGGAAGTCTTGAAGAGACCAGGACAACTGGGCATCCTACTTCTTTTATAAATCAACTTAAAAATCTAATAATACAATAAGAACTAAGGTCAGCCTAAGGTACGGCCTGAAGAGACAGGGTAACGGCCGTGGTGAAGGGGACAAGGAAAGTGTCACATGGAAGGCGTACAGCCAAGTGGGTATGATCGTGGAGCACAGCCAGAGGGCTTCTGTGTGAGCTCAGGCTGTGCCCTGCCAACCTGGGCAGCTCACTGTGGGAGTGCCACTGACTCCTATGAGCATATCATGGATTCCTAAGATATGTATGCTACATTCTAATATCTATCTTTCATATATGTATATATCTTTGAGGTCATTTTATTTAAATGGCTGACTTGTGATTTAAAAAGGAATGAGAACAGCAGTTCCTAAGAGCAGCAATGTAAACAAACCATTACCGTCATTTGCTCTTACATCCCAGGGTAGCAAGCACAGTGACATCAAACTGTGCTTGGTACCAAGATGGCCTCAGGCACAAGAATGCAGTGAGAAAATCCTCCTATGCACACTGCACTGGATAGGTTTATGGGTATCAAAGTACCAAACGTCTTGCAAGCTGACCTATGACGATGGAAGTAAGATGGTGTGCTGAAATACTGAAAGGAAGACACTTCTTCACTTTCAACCTTCCTAAGCTGGGAACAGTCAGAATGTACAATAGCAGACACCCCAGCAAGCTCTTTAAGTATTTACTAAAAATAACGAATCTTGCCCAATAGTACAACTTAATTTTAGAGCCACTTACTAGCAATGGCTTAAAATTTCTGTAAAAGAGGGAATCCAGAGTGACTGCCTTGTTAGAATTAGGTGCTGGGGGGCTGTGTCTTGAGAGTCAGCATGTAAGGCATGCTAATTTCATTTAGACTGTGGGTTTATTTAGAGTTAACGCCAGGAAGATGAGGACGATTGGGAGGGCTGTGGCCAAAGACTTTGAAGCCATCCTTATGTGCCATCACCGAGTCTTAGAAATTAAATCTATCTGGCAGTTTCTCCTAATGTAATGGAATTTATTAATAATGTGAAGAGCCAACTTAAGCATTAAACTCTGATTAGGTAGAAAACAAGATTAGGTGTTCCACAAATAGAGTAGCAACCTATATATTATTTTCTGCCCCTTGTCCTGTCATAAACTCCTGGTGAATTAATTCTTAATAAATTTCAGTATCATTATATGCACCTTTGCAAATGTCCCTATTCAGCCTATTCTGTACTTGGATGGCCATAGTTTTTGAAAAGAAAGGTTATACTTGCAAAATAAGAACTAAGCAGAAAAGAAGTTTTTAATCTAATCTGTGCTATTGACAAAGCCTTAGATGCTATCATGAAGCAACATCAGTTTTTCCCAAGTAATCACAAGGAATCTAGGTCTTTTTGAAACAAAATTTAATATCATGATATATATTAATAGACTAATAAGTAAACTGACTTTTTAAAGTACAACGAAGGTTGCAATAATTTATCTGTTGCTATGAACACCAAGTTATTAGTTACTGTGAGCTGATAAAATAAATAACTTGCACACGAAATAATGGGGCAGCAGCAAATAGGTACTGCTTCACCTGAGAGGTGCAGCTACCAGAGGCACCTCCAATGGATTTGCATTTGAATAAATCAACACAAAGTCATTAGTAAGGAGACGATCAAGACAAATCTGTGATCAGTCAAAGCAGGTACTAAATTAGTTTTTGATGATGCTGTTTTTAATACACCTGGTATAAGCATATTTAAAACACTCATTCTCTTATCTTCACCAGCTTTACTCAAATTTTAAGACTATGAATATCTTCCAATATTAATCCAATGCATTCATTCTCCTCCCATCTAGATTTCATTTTAACTCTAGAAAGGCAAAATGGTATAATGAAAGTAACATTAGGCCTGGAGCTAGGATTCATGGGTTCCAATAATCTTGACATCATCAACTTAGTCCACTACTTTGAATAAGTCACTTACTAGACTTCTATTCTAGGCTTAAATGACCTCACCTCACCTGTAAGCCCTGTTTTATGATCCCACCAAAAGGGTCTCATTCAGTTATGCATAACCCTGTGCACTATGATACAAATAACACTTGTGTACATTTTGAATGCTTGGCTTTTTACATTATGTGTATTCTTTTGGAGTATATTCACATGACTTCTGTCCTATGCTATATATTTACTTAGACCTTTAAGTTAATGCTCTATTTTTAAAAACCTTAAAGAGACCACTTAATTGTCTAGTATATTTAGTGATCTGCATATGGTGACTACATGGCTGGTGTTCATACATAAAAGCAGGAACTTGATATTGCAGTTTAATAAATTTAGTCTAATTCCATCACCAGAAAGGATGGGACAATAAGACTCATGTTAAATGAATGTCACCACACCAATATATTCTTTCATTTAACGGAGAATACTGACCTAGACTATCTCAATTATATCATTTCTTAAACAATGCTGGTAATCCAATGAGCATTCTTTGTTTCTGTAGGCTAATAATTCTACCTTCAGCTTCAAGAATTTTGAGTATGTTACTCAGTACTTCAAAATGATTCTCATTTTCTTAAATTCAGGAAATTCCCCCCTTTCTCTCTACAAATAGGAATCACAAAGTACAAAGTGGCTGGAGAGTAGACACAGGCAGAGAACAGCTAACTATTTCTAAGTAAATTTGGAAATGCCAAAAAACTCAATTTGTAAGTTCTGTCATACCATATAACTAATTTATTTTAAAAAATAATCTAGTTTCAAGACATTGAAACATTATAGGATTATTTGGCCATACAGACATCAAGATACAGGGATGCTGAATTCTATCACATTCCTGGTGATAAAAAGCTTCAGGCTAAACACCATTACCTGCTGATTTATATTCACCTCTGTTCCATTCAGCACTGAGATAGCTGGTCGTTTCTGATCAAGATGTTTGTTACATAGTTCATTTTTCCTAAGTACAGTATTTTATGCCTTTTTAAAAGCTTTTTTTCTGTTATGTTATGTGAACATACTATATTTCATTGTCACTGTGTAAATGAAACTTTGGGACAGTTACTCGTTAGGGTCATTCATAACATAAAGGCACATGATAGGAACATCGTGAAATAACTAGACAACAGCTTAAATAATTAGATCACTTACGAATCACAGGTGTTTAGAAAGGAGTGAGATGGGAGGGGCTAAACGGTGATTTCTTTCACATGCCATAATATGCCTCACTTCATACAAACAGAATTTTATAAAAGACTCATGTAACTTCGATTTCTAGAAATCATAGTTTAAATGAACTAGTACTTGATAAATGAAGCAATCCTGTGCAAATTTTAATTAAAAAAATTAGTATATGATTTACCTTGTAAGAAAATAAGATTGTCACATTTAGAATTTGTTTAAAATGTATCATGGGTACAAATTTCCCTAATCTGATTCTAATTCAAAACAATGTCATGAAAATTCCTACTACCTATTATGAGCTACTCCAGGGGTCAGCAAACTGCAGCCTGTGGGTGAAATGTAGCCTGGTGCCCCTTTTTGTAAATAAACCTTTACTGGAACACAGCCAGACAGACTCATTTATGTGTTTCCTGGGGCTGTTTCCACCTACAACGGCCAAGTGGAGGAGTTGCAAGACACTGTATAGGCAGCAAAGCCGAAAATACTTACTATCTGGCCTTTATGTAAAGTTTGCCAACCCTGTATTCTGAGGGTCTCATCAGAAAAGGAGTTTAGAGAAGTCAAGTCACTATTGCCCATAAAACAATACAGTGCTTTTTAAAATGGAAACCAAACACATTTTAAAAGGCTGTATTAAAAAGCTTCAGATATTTAAACCCACCAAAAAGTTAATACCAAAATCAAAACAAGTCTTTTCCTCCCTACAAATAATCTTACTTATTATTAAAGTTTCTTCATAATACATCAAATGATGTTAGAACATAATGAAATTTATTTTAAAATTCACTTGCAAAGTTACTTAACTTTTAATCAGATGTTTAACATTATTTCTAACATTTACAGAAAAATGGAACAAGATTGGTAGCCTGTATTTGATCAAAGCAGTAAAGCATAAATAATTTTGCTCATCAAAAACTTGCACATAAAGGACTACTTACATATCAGTGAATGAAATTTCCTGTCAAATGAAGTGAATTACATTCTTAAACAGAGTGCTTTCTTTCCCAGCTAAATCTGCTTTTCTCCAAACTGTAACTTTGTAATTACTTTGTGTCTGTCCCTATAGTCTCTGCAAAAAACAAATTTTGATTACTCCTTTTTTTTACCTTGAGATCACGGTACACAATCTTTCCGGAATGTAGATAGTCCAAGGCAGAGACAATTTCTGCACCATAGAAACGTGTGCGGTCCTCAGAGAACACCCTCTCTCTCGACAAATGGAAAAACAGCTGCAGGGTAAACAGCAGGGACAGGATTGTAATAATTACTGATTTAGTGGGGGAAATTAACACAAACATAAAACACCTCTCATCACCACATTGTGATGATA
Source organism: Smutsia gigantea (assembly GCA_032199065.1). NCBI lineage: Eukaryota > Metazoa > Chordata > Mammalia > Pholidota > Manidae > Smutsia > Smutsia gigantea. The sequence goes on along the minus strand of JAVSCE010003654.1, from coordinate 66,053 downwards.
GATAGTGTACTCTCAGTGGGCCCTGAGCACTCTTAGACAGCAGCTGGCTTATCTTTTCCCAGTTTCCAAGGGGAGACTGCGAGCTGTTAAATCAGCGTTTTAATCAATATCCCAATCTTGTTTAAGGCATTCTGCTTGCTACTCATTTAACCTTCAGTTACCAGAGGAAAGACGTATGCATCCTCAGATTGCTTTTCCCCCTCACTATACTGTTGCTTCGCTCTTTCATGGATTAGGTATCGAGACATTATTAAAATAAGTGAATACAAGCAGAGGTAATATTTTTACTTAATTACTTCATTTACATTTGATTTAAAGAAAGGACTGATAATTCACTGCAACTGACTTATGTGAACTTGTTGTATTCCATAATTGGTATCTCTAGAAATGTTTTCAAAGTTTGAATCTATGTTTTCTACAGTAAGAAACTGTAAGGATTTAATTTATTTTAGTAATGCCCAAGATGGACTGAGAAGCTCACCTTATTCCCTTTATAGTTCTCATTGTATATTCCTTCTCTTTCAATAATAAATTCCAGCACCAACTTTCCCTCATATAATCACTTAATACTGTAAGCCCGCTCATTTCCTGTTAGTTCTCTAATACACCATTCAGCAGTTGGAAAGTTTTTACGCAGTGCTCCCTGTACCCAAGCACCCCACTCTCCATGTAGGCCAGCCTCTTTAGTTAAGAAACCCCAACTCATCTCTCAGTTCAACAGGGTAGATGAGGTAGGAATAGGTTTCTGGCACTGTGAATTGACTATTGACCTCTGCTATACCCTTTCAATGTCTTAAGAAATCTTTCAGGAACAGTAAAATATTGTTGACAGTGCTGAGTACACTGCCCGGTATCATGGTAGGTACTTAATATATATGTCTGTGATGAAAGAAATTAACTAATCAGTGTATGTATCCTTAACTATAAGATCAGAAATTAACTAACCTTGACATGGACGGACCCTGAGTGCTTCTACAAACTGTAAAAATTATAGTTAGCTAAGATTTCTTCCTTACACACCAAAGGACAACTTAGGTAACATAAAAAAGGTTCCTTACAGATTCCTTCTTCCTTTTTCCCACTATACCTCCACTTAAGAGCCTATCGTTGTTTTAAGATAACCTTCATGCATAACCCCTTGTCATAATAAAGAGAAGGGGGTAATATCATGTAACTATTTCCAAAACAAGAGTGGCTCAACATCAGTTGTAGCAAAATTAAAATATCTAGCAGATAAGTATCTAGACGTTAGTACTCTCCATTATATTGTCCTATTTTATCAAATCTAAAATACTATTGGCTGCATCATCCTTTTTTATTAACACCAAGAAAGAAAGAAAAAATGTTGCCAATTGAAATTGTGACACACCATCAAAAAGGCATTCTGATTGAGGAAATGTTAAACGTGTCTTACAAATGATCACATACAGTATGCCAAGTCAAACCAATGTATATAATTATTCAGAGATACTTCCCAAAATTCATTCATTTTATATTGTCATATATATATATATTATTAATGCATTACCATTCAAACAAGTACAGTAATAAATAGAAAGAAGCATGATGGATCATCAGTAAAACCATTCTGAAAAATTTCTGGGACAAAATAAGTTCTGCCGTGTTTTACACAAAATATCACTAACTCTGATGAAAGAATTCCTGTGACTTCTATGTAGATTTATGGTAGTCTTCCAATGGGATGAAAACTTAAAAACTGGTAAGATTTCTACATTTTCAAATATAATGTCAGGCCTACCTCATCTGCTATACAAAAAATATAGTTCTTCCCTAAATCAATATAATATATGCAGGCTTCTAGATCTTTATTTAGATCATATATCTTCAATTTTTCTTCCAGCCAATTTCTGTAAAAATATCAGCTAAAAAAAAAAAAGATATTTAAGGAGAAGAATTCTATTTATTTCTCAATCTGCTGGCCTCTGATGTCTACCCTTGTTACTTAACGGAACTTATTCTTGTTATGATAACCAAAAACCTCTTACTTGCCAAATCCAATAATCTATTTACAGTCTATACCCTTTCTTCCTGTTCTGGAGCTTGGAGCATTGCCCATCACTCCATTCTTCCTGAAAACCTCCCTTGGCCTTGGTAATACAACCCTCTCATGATTTCCAACCCAACTCTCTAGATATTCTTTCTCTTTCTACCTTGGCTTTTAACCATCTTTCCATTTAGTTAGCATCAACTCTTTTAAAGTCACTGTGTTGGGCACTAGGAAGAGGAAAAGAGGCATACAATGATGATTAAGACTCCCAAGGAAGGAGATACATGCATAGATTAAAAAACAAGAGGGCTGTGATAGATTTTGTAATTCTGATATTAAAAATGCTTTGGGGGCACGGGGTGATTAATCTTTATTAGAATGATCTGAGGAGACTTCACAGATGAGGTACTACCTCACTTAGGTTTTTGAAGAGTAGGATTTTTCACAAGTGGAGGATATGACTGAAGCCTACAAAAGACAGCTATGCAAGTTTTAGCCATCTTTATGTTTCTAATATAACAGCCGAGTATATTAACTGCACACAGCACACAGTTTGTAGAAAGAATTAATTTTATAGAGAAAAAAGCAATGGCGAGGAAACACACAAGTGGCAAGGAAACACACAAGGAACACATGTAGCTGAAGAATAATCACAGTCAAGGCAATGACAGGACTTCAGCCAAAAAAAAAAAAAAAAGGTGAGGCCAGATTGTTTAGGACCTTGACTACCATGATATAGGATTGAGATTTATCCTATAAATACAGAATATCAAAGGTTTGAGGTTTAAGAGATCAGCATAATTTTAAAAAGAACTCTGACAGCGATTAGAGAATCAATTAAAAAGATCTGAGACTACAGTCAGGTGAATGACACGTAAAGTGTGACTGAGCACCTATGTGCTCCAACTGCTATTAGTGGCTGAAGACACAATGACAGGAAAACTCTGCCCTAAGACTTTGAGAGATGCCATAATGTTGAAAATCATGTACACGATGCATGCCAATTAAAAGAAAGATCAATGATGTCAGTCAGCCAGAAACAAGTTATTTAATAAGATTTTAATGATAAAGTTGATGAAGACAAAATATATGGGAAAAACAACCACTTAATAAATGGTGCCACAGTATTTGCTTTACTTTGGAGAAAAATAAAATTCCATTTTCATCTGACATTGTAACAAAATTAATTTCAGATTAATTTTCTAATATAAAATATGAAACTCATTTTTTTTAAAGCTAGAAAATATGAATCAGTAGCTATTTGATCTCAGGATGACGAAGGATTTCCAACCAGAAAGGAACCACAGACAGACCGGGATATATTGCAGTTTCAGTTCTGGATGACCACAATAAAGCAAATATTACAATGAAGTGAGTCAAATGAACTTTTTGGTTTCCCAGTGCATATAAAAGTCATGTTTATGCTATTCTGTAATCTAATTAAGTATGCTATAGTATTATGTCTAAAAAAATGTATACATTAAAAAATATTTTATTACTAAAAATGCCAACCATCATCTGAGTTTTCAGCAAGTTGTGACCCCTGATCACAGATCACCGTCACAAACACAGTAATAATGAAAAAGTTTGAAATATTGTTGAGAATCACCAAAATACGACACAGAGACATAAGGTGAGCAAATGCTATTAGAAAAATGATGCCAACAGACTTGCTCAATACTGGGCTGCAATAAGCCTTCAATATGTAAAAAATGCAGTTATCTGTGAGGCTCAAAAAGTGAAGCACAATAAAACAAGGTATGCCTGTAGAATAAATCATAAAAGGAGAAACTTGTAGAATTAACTATACCCAATAGCAAAAATATAAGTAAAATTGAACATTTTATAACAAATGTGATAAGGTTCATATGGTTACTCTATAAAGAAATCATATGAAAAATATAGAGACTAAAACACAAAGAGAAACAGGGGAAAGTACACAATTAAAATAAGAGGCATACAAACCATTACAGTATATGACAACATGCCATCTCATCAAGATATATTGCACTGTCAGTGAAAGTAAAGTAAGGTGAGATGACTATCATTATGCACTAATGGCTGTAATGTAAACAGAAACTTTTCACAGAACAATTGGCAATAGGTATCATGATAATTTTTAAAGTACAGTAGTTAATCTTTTAGAAATCTCCTTTGAAAAAAAGGGAATTTAGAAGTCTTCTACACAAGGGTATTCTCTGCAACATAAATGTGTAAACAGCCTTTTAACCATGATGAAAAACAAAATTAGATATTCATATAATGCCATAACAAAATAAATTTCAGATGTAACTAATATAAAATATGAAACAAATTACAGAACTAGATAGTAAGAATAAAAAATTCATGAGACTAAGATTACCCTCTTTCCCTAAAGAACTGGACAGAAACATATAAAACAAAAAATGAAAACTGTAAAGATATATAACAGAACTCTTTTTATATATCAGACAATAGCAGTGCATGACCATGATCTTTGTGTAAATAGAAGCAAATGAGATAAGCCCTAAAATCACCACCTTCTGTCTGAGGGCACTTTTTGGAACATTATGCAGCAAAGGAAATCTCAAGCATAACTCAGAGGTCTTACTGTTGGAGAGTTAATTATCTAATTATCAGATACTGAGGAAGGCAAGGTAGATGGCATTTGCAGGACAAAACACCAGTGAGAAAGAAGCTTTACAAAACATGCACAGTTGAGTCTGCTGCTGAATACTGTAATGTTAAATTCTGAGAACAAGCAGAAAGGAATGAAGATCTGTATGCCAAATAATTTCACACAGTGCTCAGAGATACTCAATTTGTAACCAGTCAGAGTGTCATTACTGAACACCCAAGCATTCAGTAGATATGAAAAAAGAGGAAAAGCTAAACCTCTATTAACAATGTTAACAAATAAGACTGTAGAATATCAACCATATTTACAAAAAAATGCATTCAAGAACAAGGTGTAACACTTTTTAAGGAGATAACAAAATCCAGACACTCATATAAAATCCAGATTATCTAGTATCCAATCAACAATTACTAGATATAAGATATATGAACCAAATAACCAAGAGAAAAATCAGTCATTAGACACAGAACTTAAAAAATCAGAGATGATGCAATTAATAGACAGTGACTTTAAAACAGTACGTGTACATTAAGAAGAGATTAGAAGAAATAGGTACAGAAATAAATGGGACTTCTAAAAATAAAGCATATAATATCCGAAATAGAAAAATCCTCTAAATGGGATTAATAACAGATTAGACGCTGCTGGGGAAAAGACCAATGAACATGAAATCATGAAAAGTATATGAACTGCAACTGAAAAAAAAAGCGACTCAGTACTTTTTGGATAGCATCAAGGAGTCTAACATTTGTGTAAGGGCAATTCCTGAAAGTAGGAGGGAAACATTTACGAAATAATGCCTGAAATTCTCCAAACTTGGATAAAACCAATACATGCACAGCAGTATCTCAATGAACCCCAATAAAATGAAAATTTACAAACATGCATAAACACTCAGAATATAACAAATTCAAATTTCTGAATAACCAGTGAAACGTAAAGAGAAAATCTTTTCAAAATTCTGATGGGAAAAAAAAACTACACACAGAGGAAAAATTAGGAGAGTAATCTCAGACTTCTCCTCAGAGACTATAATAATGAAGGAGGCAAAGGAATAATACATCAAAATTGCTAAAGGAAAAACAAAAAGGCACCCTAAAACTCAGGATCCAGTGGAAAATACCCATAAAATGTGAGGATAAGAGGCTTTTACTTTGATCATGATTGAGTGACAGATATCATATTTATAATCCCTTCATCAACAACTGGAAAACCATATAAAATAAATAAAATGAGGATTTTCATATATTAAACATTAGGTTTCTGAGTATAGTGAATCCACAGAAAAGGAAACAAAGGGATATTAAGATTGTCCAAGTTTGCTGCCTCAAGATACTATCCAGGATGTAACATAATGAAGGAATAACCACAACAGAATCTGGTGGATCCTTGAGTTAAGGATGGAGCTGAGATTGAGGATATCAAAGTAGCTATAATTCATGAGGCAGGGAACACAGCGAGAAGAGACTCAGGGATCTAAATGCAGTGCCCTCAAGTCTTAAATGATCAACACATACATGTGAGGAGATTCTGAGGCTGGGGAAAGAGCCACTGGAAAGGATCAGGGGGAAAAACTATAGCCTCACACAGAGCCCCAAATACTTCTTATCCTCACTAGGCAAAACAAAAAGAAATGTGGCACCCAACAGAGTCCTTGAGCATACTGCCTCTGTAGTGCAGCAATATTACCTACCATCAGAGCAAAGGCTAACCAGGCCAGTCTAGGCTTAATAGCAAGCCTGGAAAAGATCACACTGTTTTTAAGCAGGAACAGTGTGTGTATGTGTGTGTGTGTGTGATTCCAAAAAACACAAATTCAAACAATGTAAAATTCATAATGTCAGCCATCCAAGAAAAATTTTTCAGGAATAACAAGAACCAGGAAAATATAATCCATAACTAGGAGAAAATGAATAAATAGAAGAAGATTCAGAAAATAATAGATGACAGAAATAGAAGGATGTCGGGATAAAATAGTTATTAAAATAGAGTCTAAAAGTTCAAAAGGTAGAGAAGGAAGCATAATAAGGAAATAAATGGGAGATTAAAAAAAAGTCCCAAATTAAACATCAATTAATGAAGTCTGAAATGTCTCAGATGAAAAATACACATATTGAATTAGCAGCACATTAGACAATGGAGAAAACCAATGTTAATAAACTTTAAGACACAGGAAAAAAATCTAAAATTAAAGACAAAAAAATAAAAATGAACAGACCTGTGGGTTGACATCAAGCAGTCTAACATATGTGTAAGTGGACTCACAGGCTAGGAGAAGAGAAATGAGGGTAAACAGAAAAATATACTTAAACAATAATGTCTAAAAAGTTTCTAAATTTCATGAAAACTATAAGCCTATAGATTCATGAAGGCTTAAAAAAGAGCCAAAGTAGAAGAAATGTTAAGAAAACCATATCAAGGCACATCATTATCAAATAGCTGAAAGCAAATGATAAAAGGAAAACTTAAAAGCAACTAGGGTGGAGGCATGGAGAGACACATTAAGCATAAAGAAAAAAGGTAAGAATGCAGTCACACTTCTGGTCAGAAACTGCAAGGGAGGCATCTTTATGGTAATTAAACACAGAACTGGCAAACTAGAATTTCATACACAACAAAGTATCTTTCTAAAAATTATTGCAAAATAAAGCCTTTTCCAGACAAGCAAAAGGTTAGAGAAATCATCAACAAAAACACTGCACTACAAATGTTCAAGGTAATGCTTTTATTCAGGCTGAAGCAAAATGATACCAGGTGGAAAACTAGAACTATACAAAATAAAAAAGAGACTTCAAATGGTTAATTTTATGGGTAAATATAGATTGATTTTTCTTGTTTTTAATCTCTTTTATATTATAGCAATATAGACCTAATTCAAGAAATACAAAAAATCTGAAATAAACAATATAACCTTACACCTAAAGGAACCAGAAAAAGATTAACAAAGACCAAAGTTAGTAGAAGGAAAGAAATAATAAAGATCAGAGCAGAAAAAATTTAACAGAAACTAAAAAAAACAGGAAATATCAATGAAACTGAGACCTGGTTCTTTGAAAAGATAAACAATATTGATAAATCTCTGCCAGACTCATCAAGAAAGAAAGAAAGAGGGCTTAAATAAATAAAAAAAGGGATGAAAACTTAAAACTGGTACCACAGAAATACAAAGGACCATTAAGAGACTATTATGAACCATTATCTGCCAACAAATGGAGTAACCTAAAAGAAATGGATAAATTCCTAGAAACATACAATCTTCCAAGACTGAATTAAGAAGAAATAGGAAATCTTGAATAGACTCATTACTAAGAATGAGACTGAATCAGTAATCAAAAAACTCCCAACAAAAAAAGTACAGAGCCAGACAGCTTCATAGGTGAATTCTATCAAACATATAAAGAAAAATACATATACTCAAACTTTTCTAAAACCTTAAAGAAAGAATGCTTTCTTTAATAATGAAATAAATGGAAAATAAATGGAAAGATACATTGTGCTGATGGACTGGAAGAATACTGTTAAATTTCCATTCTACCCAAAGAAATAAATCTACAGATTCAATGGAATCCCTATCAAAATACCAATGGCAATTTCACACAACTAGAACAGATTATCCTAAAATTTGTATGGAACCACAAAAGACCCCAAATAGTCAAGGCAATTTGGAGAAAGAAGAACAAATCTGATGGTATCACAATCCCTGATTTAAAACTACACTACAAAGCTACAGTAATCAGAACAGTGTGGTACTGGCACAAAAACAGACACATAGATCAATGGAGCAGAAAAGAGTCCAGAAATAAACCCACAATTTATATATTCAATTTATCTTTGACAAAGGGGGCAAGAACATACAATAAGGGAAATACAGTATCTTCAATAAATGATGTTGGGAAAGCTTTACAAATGCATGCAAAAGAATGGAACTGGACCACTTTTATATACATCAAAACTAAACTTGAACTGGATAAAAGATTTAAATGTAAGATCAGAAACCATAAAACTCCTAGAAATAAGTTCTTAGACATCAGTCTGAGCAATATTTTTTGGCTATCTTCTCAGGCAAGGGCAATAAAAACAAAAATAAACAAATGGTACTACATCAAATTAACAAGCTTTTGCACAGCAAAGAAAAACATCAACAAAACAAAAGGGCAACCCTACTGAATGGGAGAAGATATTTGCAAATCATGCACCTGATAAGGGATGAATAACCAAAATATATAAAGGACTCACACAACTCTATCAAAAACACAATCCAATTAAAAAGTGGACAGAGTATCTGAATAGGCATTTCTCCAAAGAAGACATAGATGGTCAACAGACACATGAAAATATGCTCAACACCGCTAATCATCAGGTAGATGCCTATCAAGACCACAATGAGATATCACCTCACATCTATAAGAATAGCTATTATCAAAAAGACAAGAAATAACAAGTGTTGGTGAAGATGTGGATAAAAGGGAAACCTCATGTACTGTTGGTAGGAATACAAAATAGTACAGCTACTATGGAAAAGAGTAGAAAGGTTCCTCAAAAAATTAAAAATAGAAATACCATATGATCCATCAATTCCACTTCTGGGTATTTATACTAAGAAAACAAAAATACTAATTAAAAAAGATATATGCACCCTTATTTACAACAGCCAAAATACGGAAGCAACCTAAGTGTCCATCAGTAGATAAGTAGATAAAAGTGTGGTATACAAAAACAATAAATTACTTAGCCACATAAAAGAACCAAATCTTGCCACTTGTGACAATATGGATGGCCTAGAGTATATTATGCTAAGTGAAATAAGTTAGATAGAGAAAAACAAATGCCTTCTGATTTCACTCATGTGTAATCTAAAAAACAAAAACAAAGCATAAACAGACTCATAGATACAGAGAACAATCTGGTGGTGGCCAGGATGAGTGAAATAGAGGAAGGGGATTAAAAGGTACAAATTTCCAATTATAAAATAATTAAGAAAGGAGGATACAATGTACAACATAGGGAACATATTTAATAGGCAACAGTTTTGTACTATATAGATGGTAGCTATATTTATATTGGTGGTCACTTTGAATGTATATAAATGTTGAACTTTAATGTGGTACACCTGAAACTAATATAATATTGTATGTCAACTACACTTACATGAAAAATAAAGAAAAAAAGAAAACATAGGAGAAAATATTTGTGACAAAGGGTAGACAAACATTTCTTACATAGTAAATATTAAAAAAAAGAAGACAAAAATTGGATAAATTGGACTTCAAAATTAAACACTATGTTACTCAAAAAAACGTCCAAGACAATGAAAAGACAAGTTATACTAAGTGAGAAACTATTGTTTCTCAGAAGACATAAAAGAAAAACTCTTCTAATTCAATAATAAGAAAACAATTAATTATAAACAGGCATACTATTTGAACAGAGATGTTACAATAATGTATGCAAATGGCCAGTGTGTGAAAAGATACTTAATATCATTAATCAGCAGAGAAATGCAACTTAAAACCACAATATACTTCTGTATACTCACTGGGATGACTAAAAATAAAAAGACTGACTACACCTCATGTTAGTGAGGAATAGAACAAGAATTCTCCTAACAGTGATACTGGGAATGTAATGGAACACACAACTACTCTGGAAAACAGTTTTGGAATTTCTTAAAAATGTAAACATTTGCTTACTATAAACTCAACAATGATACTCCTCAGTATTTACCCAACAGAAATGAAAACTTGGACGTGAACATGCCTGTCAGCTTTATTCATATTCGGCAATAACTTGAAACAATCCAGATGTACCCCAAGAACAGGGTAGATTAACAAACCTTGGTATAGTCATGCAATGGAGCATGGTTCAGCAGTAATAGGAGCAAACTACTGAGAGAGGTAATGAAATAATCTCCAAAACGTTAGTCTGAGGAAAAGAAACAGACACAAAAGAGTACATGTTGTGTGATTCCATTTCTATGATATTTTAGAAAAGGTAAGTCAAGTTTTTAGTGTAAGAAAGCAGATCAATTTTTGCCTAGGGCCAGCTGTGAGTGCAGGAGGGGGTGACACAATGATACAGGGAAAAATGACTACAAGGAGGTATAGCAGAACTCTTAAAGGCAGTGGAAATGTTCTACATCTTTACTGTACATGCATTTATATGTTTATGCAAAGTCATTTACCTGTATACATACAATACATTTTCACATATGTAGATCATACCCAAGAAAAGTTGATTAAGTAATGGAAACAATCTAAAAGCTCAAAAATTTGGTAAGGATTTAATAAGTTATAGTGTATCTACATAATTAGTCACTAGCCTATTAGCATGTATCTTACTATAGTAAATAAAGTGGAAAATGTGTACAGTACAAAAATAGCAATTATTGCTAAGTGAGATTTACAGTGGCTTTATCTTCTGTTTTATACCTTGAAAATTTCTTACATTTATTGGTTTAATATTCACTCTCTAGAACAGTATGCTTTCCTTAAAGGTGGAAAATATCTGTCATGTTCATGTTATACAGTAAGTACATGGCACAGTAACTAGATTGTAGGAAGCAGTCAATAAATTTTTTTTTCAATTGAATTGAAGTAATTCTGGCTTTTTTGATCTGCAATGAACATGCACTGTTGTTAAATTTATAATTTGAAAAAAAATTATATAAATGTTTTAAATAAATGTCCTGTTGATCCTTGTGCTGACTTATTAGGCTTGTGACAAATTTAATGCTGTTTTTCTTTTCTTGGCAGAGGCACAGAGAAAAAAGAGTCTACGAAAGTATTCTATAGCTTTGCATCCTCAGCACCAAGGCTAGTATGTAATACAAATTATAATAAATAGGTATTACAAAGAATAAAGTTAAATTCAGGAATACTCTGCAGAGAAGAGTTTTGAAGGTAGAGCAGTTTTATTAGAAGCATAAAAAAATCATAGAATAACTGAATTATTTTTATTTTTTTCAAGAAGAGTAAGATATGCTGCTCATGCAAGGAGAATATCTTTGGAAATTAAGTTCCTTTAGGCAAAGACTACATATTATTTTGCATTGTGCTTACTCATGCTATAGGAATATAGAAATGTAAATTATGTTAATATAGATTATATTAACATACTAAACATAAAAATCTGTATTATATCACAAACCCATAAACCCATAATGCTTATTTTGTTAATAAATGGCTACATTTTTAAAAAGTTATATTCTTTTTAAAAAATTATACAATTGGCATATAATATCCTATTAGTTTCAGGTACACATCATAGTGATTCAGTACTTTGTACATGATGAAATGATCCCCAAAGTAAGTTTAGTTATTGCCACCATACAAAGTTACTACAATATTATTAACTATATTCCCTATGCTATACATTACCTCCCTATAATTTATTTATTTTAAAACTGGAAGTCTGTATCCATCACCTATTTTGTCTATCCCCACAAAGTCTCCCTACCCTGGTAATGAATGGTTTGTTTCCAATATCTATGAGTCTGTTTCATTTGCTCATTTGTTTTGTTTTTTAGATTCCACATATGAGTAAAATCATACAGTGTTTGTTTTCCTCTGTCTGACTTAGTTACTGCTAGGTCATGTTTTCACGAATGTCAAGAATTCATTCCTTGTTATGGTTGAGTAATATTCCACTGAATATATGTACCATTTCTCCTTTATCCATTCATGCATCAATGGACACTTAGATTGCTTCCATATCTTGGCTATCATAAATAATGTTGCAATGAACATAGGGGTACTTACATCATTCTGAATTAGTGTTTTCATTTTCTTGGGATAAACACCCAGAAGTGAATTTTTTGGATCACTGGCATTTCTATTTTTGACTATTTGAGGAACCTCCATGTTTTCCACAGTGGTTGCACCAGTTTATTCCCACAAGGGTTCCCTTTTCTCTTGCCAACTCCTGTTATTTTTGTCTTTTGATAATAGTCAATTTGACAGGTGTGAAATGGTGTCTCACTGTGACTTTGATTTGCACTTTCCTGATGATTAGTGATGCTGAGCACCTTTTCATGGGCCTGTTGGCCATCTGTATGTCTCCTTTGGAGAAACCTATTTAAGTCCTCTGCCTAGTTTTTAATTGGGTTCTTTGTTTCTTTGATACTAATTTGTGTAAGTTCTTTATATATTTTGGATATTAACCATCAGACGTATGATTTGCAAATATCTTTTCCCCTTCAGTAGGTTGCCTTTTTGTTTTGTTGATTGTGTCCTTTGCTGTGCAAAAGCTTTTTCGTTTTTCGTGCAACAAACTTTTCAAAAAAAATAAGGATCTGGACTTAAAAAATATCCTGAAAATTATCACTACAATCTAAGGTTTTAAACCTAATCATCTTTTTCTTCTTGCAAATAGTGTCTATACAATTTTTAGTCATTCCTTTTTAATGGTAAAAGATTGGTTAACTAAAGAATAACAATACATGATCAATATACATCTCATTAATTCCAGTGATTACTTTAATTATCATAATATTGATTGACCTTGGAATTTGATTATCCTAAAGATAGCTAATTAATTAAACAAAAAGACCTGGCAGTTTGTGCAATAATGCTAGTGAACACATCCCTTGAGTTCACCAAAAGAGTCAGGATGAAAAAAATGGCTCTAACTCATCTACAGGGAAATTAATCAACAATATTGCCTTAGTCCTTTTGGGCTGCTATAATAAAATACCATAGACTGAGTGGCTTATAAACAACAGAAATTTATTATTGTCTAAGTCCATACACAAAAGTAACCTTGAAATGGATTCTGAACAAGTGGGACTACATCAAAACAAAAAGCTTCTGTACAGCAAAGGATACCATCAGCAGAACAAAAAGGCATCCTACAGTATGGAAGACAATATTCGTGAATGACTCATCTGATAAAGGGTTAACATCCAAAATATATAAAGAACTCATATACCTCAACACCCAAAAAACAAATAACCTGATTAACATATGGGCAGAGGACCTGAACTGACACTTCTCCAAAGAAGAAATACAAATGGGCAACAAGCACATGAAAAGATGCTTCACATCCCTAATCATCAGGGAAATGCAAATAAAAACCATAATGAGATATTACCTCACAGCAGTCAGAATGGCCATTATCCAAAAGACAAGAAATAACAAGTGCTGGACAAAAGGAAACCATCCTACTCTGTTGGTGGGAATGTAAATTGTTGTAGCTGCTGTGGAAAGCAGTATGGAGGTTCCTCAAAAAACTAAAAGCAGAAATACCACACAACCCAGTCATTCCACATCTAGCAATTTACCCAAAGAAAACAAAATCTCTGATTCGTAAAGATACATGCACCTTATCTTTACTGCTGCATTATTTACAATACCTAAGATACAGAAGCAACCAAAATGTCCATCAATAGATGAATGGATAAAGATGATGTGGTACATATACACAATGGAGTATTATTTAGCCATAAAAAATAAAGAAATCCAGCCATTTGCAACAACATGTATAGACCTAAAGGGTATTATGTTAAGTGAAATAAGCAGGCAGAAAAAGACAAATATCATATGATTTCACTTAAGTGTGGAATCTAAAAACAAAACAAAATGAATAAAACAGCAAAAGACTCGTAGACACTGAGAAGTGACTGGTGGTTACCATGCGGGAGGGCTTGGGATGGGTGGGTGTAATAGGTGATGGGGATAAAGAGGCACAAAATCTCAATCATAATATAAATTAGCTATAGGGATGAGAATACAGCACAGAGAATACAGTCAATAGTTCTGTAACATCTTTCTATGTTGAAAGTTATGACACTAGTTGGGTAGCATTTAATAATGTATATAACTGTCAACTCACTATGCTATATACTTGAAACCAACATAATATTGTATGTTCACCATATTTCAATAAAAAATGCCACCTAATGAAAATACTTAATAATATGGTAAGTAAAAAAATTGTTCTTTTAAAAAACAATTTTTAATTCCCAAATTATTTGTATAATTAAAATAATTTATATTAAATATTATATTAAATCAGTATTAACAAGATTAAAGAAGGGATTGCTTAGTTCTACCACATTAAATATTAATAGATTCTTCATTTGGAGAATAAAATACACCTTTCAAAGGGTAAAAATTCTCAAGGAATTATTTTAAAATATTTAAATCTATTAGAATATATATGAAAGAGCTGGACTATTTATAAAACATATCTAATACCAATACAATAAAAATTATAAATAAAGCCATTTTGAGTATTAAGGATATCATATTTTAAAAATCATAAAAGCTACATAATGCTATCTCCATATTACAGATGATTAAATATACTAAATGTTAAGTTATTACTACTATTACTATTACAATAGGTACTATTTTTGGGTACTGATTCTTGTTTGGCATGGTGCTAACTTATCTGCATAATCCCCAAAACAACTTTATAAAATAGGCACAATTATTTTCTCCATCACATAAGATGCGAAAACTAAGATTTCAGAGATGTTATGAAACTTAGCATCATATAGCTATTAAGTGATAGAATTGGAATTCAAACTTAGGTCATTTGTCTCTAAAGCATATCATCCTATTTATTATACTAAGTATAATTATTTTTCATTTAGTATGTTAAATGTATAAATTATTCCATTAAATAGAAATTTCATTCATAAGTTCCCTTTGTAATTGTGTAATATGAACTGCATAAGAAAAAGAACTTTGTATAGGGTACAGCTGCCTTCTTGAGGTCTAGACCTAGATAGGAATTCACCTAATGTTTGTGAAAAAATCAATGCATCTGTAACTATGTGCTACAGTCTCATTCTTAAAAAGATTCTCTTACCATAGCCTTTGCACATGAAGTTCCTTCCCCAGTACCTTCTTCCCCATACTTTTTGCTATCAAGTATCTAAATGCTACTTCCTCAAAAAAAAGAACTCAGTCTATAGCAGGTTCTCCATTATTCTCTCTTATGTCATAGTACTCTTTTCATTGCTATTACAAGAATACACTTACTAGGCTTATTTTATAATAGGACTGTTTTATTCACCATACTAGACTCTCTGACTGGAATACAGTAAGTATTCAGTAAACATTTTTGAATGAATAAACAAATTGGAGAACATAACACCTTGAAATAGTCCATTGGTCAAAGAAAACATGGCAAGAGAAATTAGTAAATTTAGGAAAGTATTAACAGATACAAAATAACATGTAAAAACATATATCATTAAAAATATGTTACAAATATTTATATATATAAGTATTGGTGCCTACAGGAAAGTTTATAACATTAAATACTTACATTAGAAAAGATAAAATATTTAAGTAAATGCTTTAAGTTTCCACATTAAGAAACAAGGAAAAGAAAAGCAAATTAATCTCAAAGTAACCAATATGAATACATTAATAAAGATAAAAGCAAAAATAATGAAATAGATAACCCAAAATTGATAGAAGAAAAATTAATAAAACCTACAGCTGAAATTATGAATAAAAATCATTAGCCTTTAGGAAGACTGGAGACACAAACTGCAGTATTAGGAAAAAAAGAGAGAACTTAATTACTCATAGATATTAATGCAACAATAAGGGAATGATACTACCAATTTAAGCAAATATATTTAAAAAGTTAGATGAAATTCCTGGAAAACACAACTACTAAGCTTATTCATCAAAAGAAACAGATAAAAAATATGGCTACATGTGTATATACACACAAATACATACATACATATTTTTAAAATTTAAATTCATTGTTAAAAATCTACAAAGAAAACTCTTGGTCCCAAAATACCACTGATGCAATCTATCAGAAAACAGAAGATGAAGCAATGCTTCTCAATTCATTTTAAGAAGTTAGCATGACCCTGAATCCAAACCCAGAGACATTACTTGGGGGTAGGGAAGAGGAGGGACCTACATGATATTTCTAATGAATGAAGAATTAAGACTCTTAACAAAATTTTAGCAAACTGGATCAAGCAACATAATCAAAAGGATAATACATCATAAACAAGTTGGGTTTATCTAAGACATGCAATGTTGACTTAACATTAAAAAAATCCAACAATGAAATGTAAGATATCAATGGAATAAAGAAGGAAAACTGTATGACCATCACAACAGATTCAGAAAAATCATTTGACAAAATACTACATCCTATTAGGATTTTTTAAAATAAAAAACTCAACATACCAGGAATAGAAAAGAACTTCAACTTGATAAAGGGCATCTATGAAAGTACACCTACAGTTGACAACACACTTTGTGGTGAAAATATGAATGCTTCTGCACTCAGATCAGTATAAGGCAAGGATGTCTGCTCTCACCATGCTATTTAAGATTGTTCTTAAAAGTCTTAGATGGTCTCCCCACTTTTATTCAAAATAATTCTGGAGGTCCTAGCCACGGCAATCAGACAACACAAAGAGACAAAAGGCATACATATTGGCAATAAAGAAATTAAACTGTCCCTGTTTGCAAATGACATGATACTGTAAATAAAAAAATAAACCTAAAGAATCCACTCCAAAACTACTAAATCTAATATCTGAATTCAGCAAAGTTGCAGGATACAAAATTAATTACAGAAATCTGTTGCATTCTTATACACCAATGATGAACTAGCAAAAAGAGAAATCAGGAAAACAATTCCATTCACAGTTGCATCAAAAAGAATAAAATGCCTAGGAATAAACCTAACCAAGGAAGTGAGAGACCTATACTCTGAAAACTACAAGACACTCAGGAGAGAAAGTAAAGAAGACACCAATAAATGGAAACACATCCCGTGCTCATTGATAGGAAGAACTAATATTGTCAAAATGGCCATCCTGCCTAATGCAATCTACAGATTCAGTGCAATCCCTATCAAAATACCAACAGCATTTTTCAACAAACTAGAGCAAATAGTTCTAATTTTGACACTTACTCTAAAGCAAAAGTGCTAAAGACAGTGTGGTACAGGCATAAAAATGGACAGATATAGATCAACATAACAGAATAAGAATCCAGAAATTGACCCACACATTCATGGTGAACTGAGTTTTGCCAAAGTGCCAAAGTAATTTAATGGGAGAAAGATAGCTTTTCCAACAAATATGCTGGAACAATTAGATCTCCAATTACAAAAAAAAAATCTTGACTCTTATATAGCACCATATACAAAAACTAACTTGAAGTGGATCACAGACCTAGATGTAAGTGGTAAAACTATTAACATTTTGAGAAGTGAACACGGGAGAAAAATGTGAAACTTGGGCTAGGAAAAAGATATTTTATATTAAACACAGAATGTATAAACCATAAAAAAATTGACAAATTGTATTTCATTTAATTTAAAAGTTGATTCCTTCAAAAGACACTTGTAACAAAGCATACCAGTGGACAAGGACAAAGTGATAAAACATTTTATATTATGACCGTGAGAATGGTAAACTACTTCATGCATTTTCAAAACTCACAGAACTGTACCCTTAAAAGTGATGAGTTTTACTGAATGTAAATTATACATGAAGATTTGAAAACAGGTTTAAACAAAAATATGCACAGGAAAAATTTTCCTAGAAAAAAAGTGAAAAAGCAGATCACTGACTGAGAGAATATATCTGCAAAACAAATATGTGGTAAAGTACTTGTATCTACAATATATAAAGAAGTCTGACTACTCACTAATAAAAGGACAGACAACCCAGTTAGACAATGGACAAAAGATTTTAACAGATATTTCAACAAAGATATACAAGTGGCCAGTATCACAGAAAAAGATGGTCAATATCACAACTGTTCAGAAAACACAAATCAAAACTACAAGATATCTCTATATACCTACTAGAATGTAAAATTTTAAAATGTTGACTATGCTAAGTGTGGTAATGTTCAGTAACATCCCAGAAATATAAAACTATACAATTTCTTATGAAGCTGAACACACCAAATGACACAGAAATTTAATTCCTAGGTATTTATCCAAGGTTACTGAACATTTACATCCACACAAAGATTTGTACTTCGACCATTCACAAGTGTTTTTCATAATAGCCCCAAACAACAAAGAACCCAAATGTCTATCTACCAGTGACTATATAAACACACTATGATACATCCATATAATGGAGTGAAGCCATAAAAAGAACAAACTACTGATTCATGCAACAATATTGATAAATTTTAAAAGTATTATATAACAAGTCAAAGATGCAGAACACGAACAACTGAATACTGTTGTCTGAGGATTTTAATTTTTAATATTCAAATACTGCTTTGTTCCAATATCCTATTTTAGTTCTTCAGGGTCTCCAATTACATATATTGTGCCTTCTGTTTTCACTCTCTTGAAATGCTCACTCTGGGGTAATCCAACTTTTGCGTAAGAAGTTTGACTAATTGAAATTGTCATGCTGTGCCATAACCATTTGCAGAGGAAGTGTGGAAAGACAAATGTCTGGTCAGCTCCTGTACTTCCAGTCGCCTCGCTGAGAGTCTACATATCAAAGTGAGCACCTTAGATGTTGAGGCTCATCAAGTCTTTGGATTATTACTTTAGATGTAGTGATACACTGATTTAATGATTTATTTTAGGAAACTAGCCATGAAATATTATAAAAGTATGTATATTAAAAATACTCCCAAATTTACTTTATCTTGAACTTCATACACATCCTTGAATATGCATCCTTTTGGGGTTGGGGATTTCTGAAAAAGCTTTCAATGAAAGCAATAGAATTCTGATATAAACTATGTAAGATATTAATAACTAAAATAACAAAGAAATCAGCTCATCAGACTCCTAACAATAAAGATATTTATATACATATAAATTTACTCAAATTATTAAAATCATCAGTATGAATATGAAATGATACTTTTAATTTAAAAATCACCCAGATCGCACCTCCATAAATTAGTAAGTGGAACTCGAATGCTGTCTGCCGGCACTTCTGTCTTATGTGAATTTAAAATGAGATGATTTTGATTCAATGAAGACAAAAATGCCAGCCAAATAATGAGAATCTGAAATAAGTATGAGAATCTCAAGATTGGCATGAAACTAAAAGTCATATGCAGAAAATAAAATGAGTTTTATCAAATAAATTAGTCTAGAGAGTACCAAGAATTAAATATGGACAAGAATAGTAAATAACTGAAAGTGTTAGATTCCTTTGTATCTAACATGAAAAATACAGAGGAATGTGAAGAATCTATCAGATGAACAGCACTTCTACATAATGGTTTCCCTTTACCCGCTAATGAATCTCTTAACCTCCAGATTTCAGCCTACAGAGGGGATTTACAGAGGTCCAATTTACAGGCCTGAAAGAAATGCATTTTTAAGAAAGAATTTGGGGAAGAATCCTAAATAGCAACATTCTGAACCACCACCAAGGAAGTCACTTTTGAGTTTACTTTTTTTCCCCAGAATACTTGTCTGCTGCTCATGTAAAACTTGGTAATACCTCAGCTACAAAAAGAGCAGTGTGGGTGTTGGCTGCAGTGTGAATGGTCACAGTATTAGCATGCTTCTATAATTAGTTCTCCAGCTGTGGAGTCATTGTGCACCAAAGGCTGCACTGAACTCACTCTCCTAACTTTGCCCTACTAAGCTCTGAACCAACACTTGTACATTCTGTACTACAGCCAAGGTGCACACCCTGCATCAACCCAGAAAGAAGGCAGAATCCATGGTTCTGCTTAGGAACTAGTCAGCGTCAAATCCAATGGACATTTTTCAAGTGTTTTCTTGTAGGATTTACTATACTCTGTTCTCCCCTTCACTTTTAAGGCTTCTCAAGTTTGCTCCTCTGCTCAGGACCCTCCTGAGGCTTCTCATCATCAAACATGTCTGCCAGTATTATCTCCAGGCACCATTCCTGGCCATGAATGCTCTAATTCTACATAGTTTTCCCACACTTGACATTTTTTTACTTCCTTGGTTTTAGCAGTGCTGATGAGGCCTACTTGCTACCTCTGACCTGACTCTCCGACCTCCTTGATAGCCTCAGATACAGGATGATCACCCCAGAACTCATTCCTCTTCCCATGTTTCCTGCCTTTGAGAAGAGCCCAATATCCACACGATTCCCCAAGCAGCATATAGGAAACTGAAACTGTGATATTTCTCTTTCCACTTACTCATTACATCCTGGAAATTCCAGTACATAAATATTGTTAGAATTTGATTCCTTCTCACTGATGCTGTCTCAACTGATGACCTTATCATTTTTATAACTGGATTACTGAAAACCTTCAAACTGCGACAGCCTCCCAAATAGTTTCCTTGCTTCCAGTTTTGTCTTCTCCAGTCCAAGCTTCACACTGCTACAAAGTATTCTAACACATTTTCTTATAAAATCTTTTGATGACGCTCCACTGCCTCCAGGATAAAATCTAAATTAAGTGGGAGAGATGATCTGCCCTGAGATGACCCTGACTGATTCTCAGACTCCTCTGGCTTTCCCGTGCAGGACTTTAAGGATCATCCATCCTGTGCTGTACCTAGGGAGGTGGGGGGAGAATTTGCATGTTCCTGCACATTCTACACATTCTATTTCCTCTGTGTAGAAATGCCCTCCTTCTCATCCTTACTGATCTAATTTACAGTTATACTTAAGTCTGAGTTAGTAACCACTCTGAGTGTTTCCTACCCTGGTGTTCTACCCCTTCCTCTTCTCTCTTCCTTCTGGACTGATTCAAGTGCCCATTCGCTGCATCCCACAGCAACCAGTGTTACCACAGCAATAATGACACTACAAAGTATATGCATACTCCTGTCACTCTCTACAATTAGATACTCATTTTCTACAGGAAATATCACTTTTTCCTCATTTCTGCAACCTCTTAAGTCCAGCCCACAGTAGCTGCTCATTAAATTTTAATAGGCAAATGGACTATAATGGAGTGGGTTCTAAAGTTAATACATAAACTATAAAGTGTAATCAAAATCACTCTGGAAAATTCCTTAGGAGGTACTACACTGGAAACCCAACATATTGTCTCAATATAGATAAGGCCAGCAGCTTTTCCTCCAGCATTGAAATAATACAGTTTCTTTAAATGAACACCTGTAGTTGCAATGTATTAAATGACAGTACCTTATGAAAGCTATGTATTTTTGAGCACCTGAGTTTATATTCAATGAAACTCTAAGGATGGCAAGTAGGAACTCATAAGGAATAAAACAGCAGCAAATTACTCTCTCTCAACTTGAGGTCACTCAGTGACTACGTTCACCAAGAATGGCAGAATCACCATATTACATCAATCCACCACGCATGCTCTCTCTTGCTGAGTCTATTTCTTTGGATTCACATTAAGTAAAATGCAATTATGCTGTGATTCCATTGCACCAATTATGCCTATAAGCAGCCACTGTTGATTTTTCACAGTCAGTATTTCTCTCATAACCCACATCCATCAAGAATATTTAGCAGTTAAGATAGGGATAGCAAGCATGGTCATGAGCATGCTGAACTCCTGTGTGGCCTATTAGGCTGAAAGAAGTCCAGGTATTCACAAAAAAGTGAAGAAAGTCTAAATACAGGGAAGTGTCAACTGTTATAATTATATTTCAAGATAACATTCCAGAACATAGGCTAAAAGGATGCCATTGCTAATTAAAAATCCACAGACAATAAGTATAAATTAAATAAAAATATCACTCAGTATGAATTAAATAAAAATTGGGCTACTATAATTACTTCAGTGAGTCCACTAGAGAAGCCCATCTCTAGGCAAAAGCTGGGCAGAAAAAGGTTAGAGGATGTTGCCATTTGTGTGAGTCCCATCAATTCACCAGAGCTTAGTTCTCAACAGGCCAGGATTCTGCTCAAGTCTCCTAGATATCACACAGATACCTCCCATTGTGTAACTCAAGGTGTATCTATAAGAGTTGGTGTAGATTATCTGTGTGAGTTTTTAGCTTCCCTTATTTTACTTCTATTTTAGTCTTTAAAAAACATCAGTACTGTGTTTATACTCTATAACAATTGAATTTTCTGCATTTCTAGGAAGTGTCCCTTGGCAAAGTAAATGGCTTGGTGAACCTAAAGCAAAATAAAAATTAAGTAAGTCACCACAAGGATATACTGAACATAGATTTCCTTCCCAGAAATAATAAATTCAAGAATTGAAATAATTCCAGTAAGCTCCAAGAACTATTTGTATTTATAAAGTACATTTAAAATATGTTTAAAAGTATTTTTAATAAAGAATAAAAAGGTGGGAGATTACAAACATTTCACTTTTACAAAAATTGTGTAACTATAAATAATTAAATTTTCATTTTTCTATATATGTATCTCAGTGCTATAATTACTTTTCATGCACTTTAAAACCATGTTAGATCCAGAATTAGTTCACCTGCTTCAATACGTTAATTTAGTCTTTAACATATTCTCAAAACAGAAATTCTGAAAAAGAGAAGAAATGCCAAACAAGAGAAATTATGTAGGAGCTTCAATGCTAAAGGAAACCATCTGCCTAGTCTGAAAATCTGTTTTTGTGTATAAAATTTTTTCAACAATCATCAATTAATTAATCTCTTAAGTACTCTAGGTTTACAGGTTCCAGGTAGCTCCTATCACACAAAATTCTTCTTTCTCTCCAGAGAAGCCCCATGGTACTTAATCTGATACAAATGGTAATTATCACTCTACACTCTAAAATTTGGTATATTTTCTTCCCCACTAGAATATAAACTCTTTGAGCGTAAGGTTTATATTTAATTCACATTCATATGCCCCACAATATCTACCAGAATGCTTTGCACAGACTCAATAAATATGTATTTCATAAATGTATTCAAAGATATTCCCTCCTGAAAAAACATTTTCAACTTTCTTTCCAAATAAACTATGTATTCTTTCTATTTTTCTTCCTACTTCTCAGCAGTTCCTAGTTTACCACTTTTGTTAACTTCCTTTATTCCCTGTTTCCTGAGGGAATTTGTTCATTCATTCATTTAATTTTTCATTCAAATCATCCAATAAATATTTGTCAAGCCCCTACTTATGCCAGGTGGTGTGTAGGTTATACCAGTAAACAAGGCCCTCAGGGAGCTCAGAGTCTAGTAGGAAAGACAGACAGGTAAAGAGGCCATTATAAAACAATGTGATAATTTTAACAGATGTAAATACATGATACTGTATGAGAGAATTGTTCCAATTTAAGAGTGTTTCTTCAAGTTTTTGTCATAGTTTAGTTATCATTCTCCCAATATTATTCTTTCTTCTGACCATCCATCCATCCACCTACCTAACTTCCTTCCATTTTTAGAACAGATAATATACATCTCTGGTACAAAATACAAAAGCTGCTTAAGAATACATAAGTGAAGAGCAAGTCTTTATCCCATCTTGTGCCCAGCCACTCAATGTATCTGCCCAAAGATAAGCACTAATGCCCAGCACATAATTCCAGATATATTTAGTGCACATAGAAACACAGATCACACAGATACAGCCCAGTTTCAATACAGTGCTGGCATGTGTTACACTCTGTACCTTGTTGCTTTCTTTTTTTCACTTCATAACATACCTTAACATGATTTATTTAAGTGGTCTCCTTACTGAATGCTCATTTAAGGTGCCACAATGCTGCAATGAATTTATTTATCCACATATCATTCTGTGATATACTTATGAATATGTCTGTAGGATAAATTCCTCCAAGTGAAATTGCTAGGTCCAAGAATTTGATGCATTTTTTATTGTGATAGATACTAACATAGAGGCTTCATCAATTTAATTTCCTATGAAATGGAAATATCCACCTCCATAACTTAAATTATAACCTTTATGGGAATGGCTCCCAAATCTGTATTCATAGTTTTGACCCTTCGTTTATTTTCTGAGATATCCCTAATATGAATTTTCTTGGAGACTTAGGAAAAACTTTTCAAAACCAAATTTATCCTTATCCTCAACACATTCATCACAAGTTCACTCTATTAATTCTGATTCCAACCCAAAAACACTTCTGATACTTCTTTCTACCCACATACAATTAATTGGTCAATAAGACCTATCAATCCTATACAATTCCACGATGTCCATCTTCCTTGCATTTTCTCAGTTCTGAGAAAGCCCAATGCTGAATATGCTGGGCTATTATCTAACTGCTCAAGTCCCTCTTGCCCTATGCTCACCCACCATCTATGGGTGATGACTATGTGCACATCAACCTCTCTGTCTGTAGTATCTTTTCAAATCAGATCCTTGTTGAAATCTCATTTGGCATTTAAAGCCTAGCCTAAATTCTAAATCATCCAGAAAGCATTTTCCTTAATGAATTTATTAGCACTTAGGTCTTCACTATCCACTGTAATTTATGATATAAACTAAACTATAAACTGCTCCATAGAAAGGATGTCTTAACATATTTTGGCAATCCCACACTGCCTCAGCAGTTAAAAATATGTTTGTCAAATGAATGAATGAATTTTGCAGCAAAGTAATTCTTACAAGTCAAATAATTCTATAGAAGATACTTAATTTATTCTTTAAGTTTGAAAAGGAGAGGACTACTTTAAGGTCTGTGAGACATAAGCCTCTACTTAATAATTACATTTATTTTGGAAAGCCCAATGTAAAATATTTCCATTAACTATTCCAGTAAATTAAAATTTTCCCTCACATTGATTTTGATTAAAAATGGGGGGTGGGTGGGGAGAAAGGACAAGAAATCAAGGAATAGGTGAAATTACCTACTAAACTGATTGAGTTTCTCCTGAAAATTTTACAAGATCCCTTACAATCTCTTAAATATAGTCAAGGTTACTCTAACTACTATGTAGAAGAAGAAAAACTCAGCCATAGTGTGCCTATGCACTGTTATTCAAAAGTTTAAAATGGGTTAAAACATCTTTTACAGTTTCATAAAAACTTGAGGAAGAATTTTGTAAAGCATCACAAATCCTGTATTTCTTATCCTCAAAATTACATAACATGACTTCAAAAAATCACACCTGTGGTAAAAATTTTGTAAATTGAAAAGAAGGGAAGAAATAGAACATGATCATGTTTTCTAGTACCTAAAAGTAGCCATAAAAAATAAACAATCACTACATTTCATTAGAAATTATTCAGTTCCCACCTAACTCGACAGTAGAAAAGGCTATACAAACCCCTACAAGAAACAGTTATGTTATCATGTGTTTTATTTTTTAGACAATGGCAATACCACCATACAAACACAAGTGCTGGGTTTGCTTCTAGACTCACCTCTCCCCCATTAACATATTCCATCACAAAACATAATCGGTCTTTTGTCTGGAAGGAATATTTCAAGGACTTGAAATAAAAAAGAAAAAATGTTACATTGTATTCCTATATTCTTATAATGGTACGAAAAACAGAACACTTAGAAACAGTAAGAATCACTGATGAAATGAATTGTTCTTGTTCCTCAAGAGTCTATTTATTTCTTAAGAGAACTTAAGTAAGAGTTTATGAGAAACACACAACAAATTTTATTTAGATTAGCACTGGATATTGTTAGGGGAAAAATTCAAATTAAATAAAATTTTAAGTAAACATAAACTTAGTAATGGTGATGAGCACTTCTCAATCTATTTGAAACTGTATTAGTCCCCAAGGCTCTTATGCACACAACCTTAAAGTGAGGACTACAGATTACTCTAGTCAAGTCTTGGGAATGTAGTTACAATAGTTACATTTGGGTTTCTAATATCCTTTCGACATCACTTTTTGCATACTGTCTGCATAACTGACCCAATCCAACAGAGTTGGCTTATGTAATTTTATAGGTTATAAAGATACCGAAACTTTAAAACTATCTTATGACACTGGACAAACACACAACAAGGGAACAAAGTCTAGGTATCTGACGACACCTCTGAAAATTCCTATTTTAGATAATCCTAAATCTTTAAAAGGTTTCCACTTTTGAAAGTCTAGTTGTTATTTTTAATCTTAATATACTTAATTGGAGCCAGGAAAATACAGAAACTCTATAAATTATGCCTCTATTAAAAGCAATCTAAGAGCAGAACTAAAAAAAAAACACTCTTTAAAAAAAAACTAAGTAATATGCATGTAAGTCACAGTTTACACTTTGTCTAGTGAAAAAAACATGAATTATCCTATCTTTAATGTACTCCATGTTCTTGTATTTCTTAAGGTATGACGTCTCAATTCTATAAAAAATATTCAGCAAAGATCTCTGCCTTTCATATTTGAAAACAATACTGTCTGATCCCTTAACTATTATCAGAAGCCAATAAACAAAGAAACATTAAAAATCCTTACATTTAATAGTGAGGATCTTTTTTAAGTCTACCATTTTCTCAGTGGTCTCCTTAAAATGTCAAAGGTGATTAATCTGGTGATTTTTTTTTTAAGGCAGTGAAATTCATAGGAGAAAAAAAAGTCTCAAGAAAATAATGGGTGCATAAGGGGAGGGATAACAAATGCATGCGCATTGTACACTTAATTCATACACTCCTGTAATTTCAAGGAAATCTGACTGAAAGTCTTTCCACAAAGAAAATGGCATATCTAAATGCATGTCATTTAAAATATTATTTTTCATGGCTTAGTTTCTGCAATAAAACTCCCTTAAATTTAAAATGTTATGATTATAACATCTGTCCTCTAGTCACTTACTGTTAAAAAGGGATGTCTAGTGTTCTTTAACACTCTGCTTTCAGTTAGAGTGTGTGCCACTTCATCCTACAAAAGAAAAAGGCAAGCCTTTAACATATGTACTAAGCACTAATAATATAAAAATTTCTATATTTCTCTAAGACCAAGAAAGGTTAAGCCCAGAAACAGAAAAAGATTTAAAAACACAGTGACATGCTCCTTTAACTGCTATGCTTCTCCACCACAAAAAAAATTTTTTTAATCCAAGTAATGATTTAAATCAGATGGCTGTAAATTAAAAACTCATGTAACTTGGTCATACTTTAAGTACATCAATAATTATACAAAAAACACCAAAAAAAAATGATCAGGGACATAGGAAATCATATAGTTAGGCTTTCCCCTTGCAGGGAATGCCTTCTCAGCTAACATTTAGGGACAGATTAGGTAGTATTTCCATGTTTGTACAACACTGTATTCAATGGGATAAAAAGGATGTATTTCAGTAAGGATCATAGAATTTGTAAGTCTCCTACTTAAAAGAAAAACCAGTTACTGAAAATGGGAACACAAAATACACATGTAAGATTTAATTCTGCATTATAAATTTTAAAAATAGGAATAAAATATAAAAATTGTATGTTTTTGCTTGTGGCTTTATAACATGCTTCTTAAAAAAAAGTCAACCACTTGAGGTGACAATTTTAAAATCTGGGTGTATTATAAACCAAAAATAAGAGTATTTCCTCAATTCTGTACATAACTCTCATCTTGACATCAAAAGTGAACCAGGAGAAATTTTATTCAACATATGGAGAACTGGAAAAATGTTCCAGTTCAAAAATGTTAAAAAATAACACCACCTTAAAGAAAAAGGACCATCACTGCTGAAACTAACAGCGTCTCTAGTCTCTGCTTCTGGCAAGATCCCAAACAAAGCCCTCACTGGATCAGTGTCTTAACAATGTCAGCAAATCACAATTAAATTATAAGCTGTGGAGAGCAAAACATTACGGTACTGCATTACATTTATTATCTTTACAAAAGCAACTGACTTTAGGCCCAGAAGATAAATGAGAAAGAGATTGATCAAAGATGGTAAGATCCAAAAACCATTCCAAGAGGGTAAGACCAATTATGTTTGAACAGAAAGTAAAGTGTAATTAACACAGTATTTAAAATTAGTGAAACAAAGCCTGAGTATGAAACCACTCCAGTTTTATTTGTTTAATAAGAGCCAGGCTTAAGTGCTCAAACAATTTGAAAGCCTCTGTCATATCATACTATAATTTCTAAATTAATTAAATAGCAAACATCTTAATACAAAATAAATCAGAAGCAGGAATGACACCATAACTTTTTGATTAATATATCCATGGTGTCTAGCATGATTGGCATGTAGTAGATACTGAATAAATATTTGTTGAACTGAACTGCTTATCATAGGAATGAAACCCAAGATGTCAAGTGTGTGGGACTTTATTTATTCAATCACTCATTCCTTCAACAAATATATTCTGGGCATCGTTCTACACACTGAAGATAGGGCACTGAACAACACAGGCAGAGTCCCTGCCCTCTCAGAAACTTCCAGTCTGTTGGCTGGTGATCAGTGTCAATGGAAAAAAAAAAGCAGAGAAGGGCATAGTGCAGTTCATGAGCATCAGATAATGAGTATGAAATTCATAACTAAGCTTTATGTAAGTAGCTTTTTTGTGATAAACAGAACCAAACTGATTTATTAAAAAACAAAATCCTTGATACGCACTTAACTAAATGCTAAGAACAATGCAGGTATAAATTTGTTTAAAAGAAAGACATGATCCCTTCGTTCACGGAGTCATAGGCTGGTGGAGAAGTCATAACAAACAAGATAAGTATCCAATTTAATAAATAAGTACTAATTATGGTAAGTGGTATTAAGAAAAAATGGAGGTATCTACTATTGTAAATGGAGTAATTAAGGAAAACTAATACTCTTGGAATAATATAAACTCGACAATGTGATGGGAGTTAGAAGGAGGGTGACAAGTTTCTGTTTTTAAATGTTAACTCAGTTTCGTCTGAGAATGTCAGCAGAAATAGGAGGGATCAGTTAGGAGACAATAACAGTACTTCAAGAGAGAAATGAGGATGACTTGGACCACTGCGATGGTGGCAGGAACAGGAAAGTTGTGAACAGTTTTGAAATATTTTTAAGGTTAAAAAACTGACACTAACAATCTAAAAGTTACATGCCTCCAACATGAGGGTGAATCAAAAGAAACATTTCTTCATGGTCCATCAGAAATATAATCACAGAAGAGGCAACATTTGCCTGCTATGTTTTAAGATGTCAAATGACTTGAGGCAGTGAAGACTAAAGAAAGGTAAGTATGAAACCCATGTGAAACCAGAAAAGATATTCTGGAGCTTCAGAAAATATTTCTGTAGGGTGTTTCACTCTACTTTGTCAAAACAAGCCCATCACATATAATAGTTATTTTTCTAAAACACTAAGAAAGTTTCATGAAAGAAGATCAGTTTTTTTCTAAATTCCGTAATCTGTTTAACCACACTGAAGGAGCCAAGTACAGGCTCATGGAAACAAATGCTAAAATGGTATTTCTTTGTTATAAGAATAGACCAGAATTAATACCACATACTTACCTTTCATATATTAAAATGTATTTCTACCATATTTTACATATGATCAGATTAGAATTTTTCCCCTTTAATGCAAATTCACAGTACGGTATTTCACATACTAATTAGTTTCTGCTATAAAGATAAGGTATGTATGAGCTAAAAAGTAAACACAGATGCCAATAATTTTTAATTACAGTTAAAAGCAACATGTCAAAACAAAAAGTTAAAAATAACAGTGATAAAGCTTAGTGGCTAAAACAATGTGAAGTTTTTAAAAAAATACATTCGTTGATCATGATCATAAATGAAGAGTGCTAAGAATGCTTTGGTATACAAGAATAACGTTTTCATGAAAAAGCTTTTGAAATACAGTTTCATATATATTCATCCATTGTAAAATACTAAATAATGATGCATTATTGAATCTAGTTTCTTTCAAAGAAGCGACTTTGGGGGAACGGAACTTCTTTTCTAATGACAGGAGGCACTAGAGCAGTCACCCCCCATCCCCGGATACGTACTTTTCCAATCCCCTCCCAACCACCACTCTTCCCCTACTGCACATGGTCTCAAATTCTTCTTTCATCTCCCCACTTACTGTTCAGTGGTAGTTGGGTTTTTGTGGGGGACAAGGAGTAGGAAATGGCAGAGAAGCCGAAAAAGAGAACATCCCCACTCCATTATTGGGGACACCAAGGGTGTCATCTCTTCACTTACTGTAGTAGCTCAGCAAGGTAGGTTTTATAATTACCATTTTATTTGAGAAAATGAGGTCACAAAAGTTAAACTGTTCATGCTACAGGTCAGTATCAACTCCATGTCTGAGTCCAACATTAATGGTCATTTCTGCTTCACAACACCACCTCCCACTTCAAACAGCTTAGTATCTACTCAACTAGGCATTTTAAGTCTAACCCATTATTTTCTTCATCTTGAACAAGACTGTAATGACTCTCTCAGAAGGAAGCTAGCTGAAATCAAGAAACATCAAGTCTAAAGCATGTCCTTCATCCCCCCAGAGCAGTACTTGAGACCGAGAAGGGAAGACAGAGCAGGTGGGAAAGCAGAGAGGTGGTTTTATCATGGCACACTGATTCTCAGCTCCTTTCTGTTATCTCATACCTTACCAGTGATCATTATTTACTTGTTCTCTGTCCTGACAAGCCATGCTAGCAATCTACTTTTTTCCTCATAGGAAAGATGTCACAGTTACCAAGCTCTGAGTTTCTGGGTTCTAACGTCCCCTTTTGAAACCTGAGCATTGGCCCAGAGGCAGCCTTCTACTTCTCCCATTCTGCAGGTGCCACACTGTCCTCACTGTTCCTTGATTCTAGTCTCCTTTCTGAAGATTCTTCACCTGATAGAGAAAATGAAAACACAATTGTTCTCTGTTGCCTGTGAACACTACACCTTTCTCAAGGGCTTTCTTTTGATGCTTTGTGCTTGATGCTCCTGTTGCAAACGTTACGGATGGAGGGCTTCCCCACCAGGATATCGTCACTTTGGAACCTAGTCTCTGAATTTGTGGACACACTGCTTGTTTAATTGCCCCTCACTACGTTTCCTTCTTGCCTTCTGCCATTTCCAATTCCCAATATTGGTATAAGTCAGTCTACTTCCTCACCTCTCTATTCCACATCTAAAGGGGAGAGATCCCCTTGAGATCTCTCTACATACTGACTAGCACTAAACAATTCCCTCTCCATCTCAGCTGAATCTTCTGAGGGTTTTTTTTACCCACCTTTACTGTGTGGCTCTTACTAGGCCTCCTACCATGCTTGGTGTGTGTGAAAATGTACACACCACACAAAGTTTCCTTACTTAGCTAAGCTACGCAGCAGGCACTGGGACCCAGGTCCATCAGACTTTCGCACCCAGGTACTTTTCATTAAATTGTCTCTTTTTTCTCAAGTTCACTCCTTCATACTTTCAAAATATGATCTTACTTCCTACTCAGAAAAGAAGTCATTAATAATAGCTGACACTTTTGATCACTCTCTCTTGAAAACATGTTTTCTTGGTATCTAGGACATCATAATCTCTTTGAGCTCCTCCCCTTCAGCGGTTACCTTTCTCAGTCTTTTTGCTGGTTCCTCATCTCTGAGCCCCTATTCCAGGGGTGCCCCAGGACACAGTCCTCAGACTGCTCCTGTTCACTGTGTATACCTGTATCCTTGTTGACTTCATTCAGATGATAACTGTACATACAGTCTACAGGGTGATGGACTTCCAAATTTGTACCTCAAATCCAGGCTTCTTCTCTAAATTCCAGAAATTCCTATTTGACATGGATGTCTAATAGATGACTTAAACTTGGGTGTCTAACAAAAATATAAAATTTGACATGGCCAAACTTAATTTCTAATGTGCCATCAAAAAGCTTGTTCCTCCAACAAAAAATTAAACAACAACACAAATCAATCCCAATGCAGTGAATGGCAACACTATCCTTCCAGGAGCTCAGGTCGAAAATCTCGCAATTGCCTTCAACTCCCTTCTGTTATCTCATACCCTACATTCAATCTGCCAGGTAGCCCTGGGGGCTCTTTTGTCAACATACAACTGCTATCTGATGACCCCTTGTCACCTCCTCTGCCAGTACCCTGGTGCAAGCCACCAACATCAGTTACCCGAATTACAGCAACTAACTCCTAACAAGCCCCTGCTTCCACCCAGTCTATTCTCAATGTGCAGCTAAAGTGATACCATTAAAATGAAAACCAGATCATGTTACTGTACTGCTTAAAATCTTCCAATGGCTTCCCACTTCTTTCAGAATAAAAACCAATATTCTTACAACATCTACAAGTACCTAAATAATCCTACATTATTCTTACTCTGTATAAGCCATGCTAGACTTCTTGCTATTCTGAGAACATGCTAAGTACGCTGTTTCTTCAAAGCCTTTTCAATTGTGATTTCCTCTATCTGGAATATTTTCCCTCCCAAATATCCACATGGCTTGCTTACTTACCTCTTTGAAATGTTTAGCTGAAATTTCATCTCAGTGAGGCCCTCTATGATTATTCTATTTAAAAATGCACAGACCACAGAAATCACTACCACCATTACTCCTTGTTTCCCTTCCCTACCTTATCTTTCCCATAGTATGTATTAGTTTCTTACATACCATATAATTTACTCACTTATTATGTGTATTGCTTATCATCTGTCCCTGACTAGGATGCAATTTCTAATATGGGAGAAATTTTGGTCAGTTTTATGCATTCACACAGTCCCAATGCCTAGAGTCACAGCGAGCAAATAATTAGGCGTTCAGTTGATATTTACTGAAAGAATGAGTAAATTAATCAGTAAAACAATGAGTGATAACCACAGCATATGTTGCTGAAGAATGATGGAAGCTTTATGAACTGCAAAAAGCAACTTCCCAACACAAACCACCAACAGCACAATGACAGCTGATGAGGGAACAGCAGATCAAAATGAACACATTCACTATATGTTTCTACAGAAAACCACTGTCAGTGCACACTGTTTAACACAGAGGTTCAAGAGAATCTGAAGAATGAAACAACGATGCTGGCAGATGATGTTAAGAACTTCTGGTTAGGTCCACCAGTAGTAACTTAAGAGTCCAAGGAGACAGAGATGTCAGTGGTCAAGCCAAAGAACTGGGTTGGTACTGAATCAGGCGCATGTGTAGGAAAGGATTAACTCAGCAGGCCTGGATTGCTCAAACCCTGCACATTCACAAGAAAAGCCAGTATTCAGGATTGGCCACTGGCCAGGATTAAGTCCTGATCCCCTTGAACAGTCTGCCTGATAAAGAGTGTTTGCCAGAGATCTTGGGCCACATTGATACCAGTCTGAATAGACAACTCATGTAAACAGGAAGAATGATATATGCTGTGTGCCTGATTTTACTTCGGGTGGCTAGAATCTGAGCAGCCATGCAAAGTCATGCAGGTACTGCCTGCCCGAGTGACTGATTTACAATAAAAATCCTGTACACCAAGGCTCAGGTGAGCTCCCTGGGTTGACAACCCTTTGCACTTGTCACAATGTTGCCAGAATTAAGCATGTCCACATGACTCCACGAGAGAGGATACCTGGAAGCCTGCGCTTGGTTTCTTCTGGACTCTGCCATGTGCCTTTCCCCTTGCTAATTTTAATCTGGTTCTTTTTGCTATAATAAACCATAACAATGAGTATTAACAGCTTTTCTGAATCCTGTGAGTCCTAATGAAATACTGAGCCTGGGAGGCACTGACACAGTATCAGAAGTAGAATTTGTTAGGCAAAAGGTCAGCAAGATGGAGGGCTGGGGGGTCCTCATGCTAGTCTCTGACACAGAAACAACAAAACAATAAACTACAAACTGATAAAAATAGTTAGGGAAAGCTCTGGACTACAATGAAATCAGCAGGCAGCAATGAAACAGCAGAAGGAGCAGAGCTAAAACCAAGGATGGAAGAGCACAGGAAGCTTTACCTGCAATACTCCACCCCTATCCAGAGTGGCCAAGCACCAAGAGGGATCCCATCAGAGGGATTTCACCCCATGGGAAAAATGAGAGCAGGAGAGACCCAGTAAGCCTTATGACCACTCTGGATGTCTGCGTCCTTTGCTACCAAGGATTTTCAGTTTTCACTAACACTGATCTCGGTTGACAGAGCTGCCGAGAGTCCTTGATGCTGCATCTCCTTCTGGGGACTGGAGTGTCACTGCAGTGAGACTGGCCCAGAGCTGCTGTGCCCTGCACTCTGGGACTGTGATGCCACACAGCTTTGCCATCCATGGGCTGAGCTGCCACTGCTCTGCACCTCAGCCGTGGGTCCTAAGTCAAGACTTTGACTCTTGATAACCAGGGCTATACTGCTGCTGTTCTGCACCCCGCCACAGAGTCCTACGTCTCCTATGTCACAGCTGTGACCCATCATCGTACGGACCATGGCACTGTAGCTCAAGTGCACCCAGCTCCAGATTTTAAGTCAGGGCTTTGATCCATCATCACCAGATTGGCAGCCGCAGATCCATGACCCACCCCTAGAAGTTTTGACCCAGCATCACTGGAGCCAAGATGCTGCTGTTATGCAACTCCTGGGGCCAAAGTAGGGTCTTTGACAGACCAACCACAAGGTATGCACGACTGCTTCTGCCCTCAGGCCCCAAGCCCCTGCTATGTCCTCCTCTACCTGGGATCCTCAGTCACTAAGCTGATCCCCAGAGAATTAAGCCCATCCCTTCTCAAATTCTTCAAAATAAGAGGAAGAAATACTTCCAAACTGTTTTTACAAGGTTAGCATTTCCTATGCTGAAGCCAGACAAGGGCTCTGACATGGTTTGTAACATTTCCAGTCTGTTCTGTAACTATAATTCTATCTTCACTGCTTTGTCTATTGATTGATTCTGAAAACTAAACACCAATTTAGTGTTTGCAGAATTATAAGTAAATATCATTTACAGCAGAACCAAACAGTATGGTTAGACTGGTAATGGAAGAAAAGGTTACTCTACATAAATAATGCTGGGCTCCCCAAAGGACAGAGCTTCATGTGACAGCCAAATTGTCTCCTCTTTCGTTTACTATACCCATTGTTCATAATCATTCCATATGTCATTTTGCTTCACATTTGAACTTTCTTAAATAAATACTTCTTTCTTTTAAGTTCCTAAGTCCCTTTTCCTCCTTTTTTTTTTATTCTACAATTAGGATCAATGATGTCAAATAATCTAATATGGACTGAGTGGCTATTTATACATATGTGATCTTGAGATTTCTTATCACTACAATGAATTTACATTCTATTTTTTCATGGATTCTATCTCTTACTTTTCTTGAGTATCCTAAGTTTTGTTGAGAAGTATGAAAAAATTTTATCATCAATCTTTTGCTTGGAGGAAATCTGTTTCTTGCTTTCTGAAAAATTTTAAGATTATCCTTTAGCCTTAAAAAATTTCCTGAAGATGTAAAAGAGTGTGTATGGAGTCTGCTGTTCTTTTCTTCTGTTCAGAATTTAGAAGACCCTTCCAATCTGAAGACTTCTTCAGCTCTGACAAATTTTATTTTCTTCTAGTAGATCTAATCTTTTTTCCCCCTTAAATTCTTAGAGATGTTGAGTTTCCTTTTTTGGGCCTTCATTGAGTCCTAACTACTCTCTCAGTATTTTTCCATTTCTGTAGTTTTGGTTCTTCATTCTCAGATATTTCCCCAAATTCATTTCCAATCCCACTTAACAGACTACAGGATAGTGTAATCAACTTTTATATGCACTGGGAAACCAAAACATTCATTTGACTCACTTTGTTGTGATATTTGTCTTATTATGGTAGTCTGGACCAAACCTGCAATATCTCTGAGGTATGCCTGTATGCTGCTTTATTATCTACCTTTACCCTCAGGAGTTACTTAAAAAAAAAAAGAAAAAAGAAAGGGAGGAGGGGGGTCATGGGTATTTCTACAAGACTCTACCAGATAGGAAGACTCCCACCTAACCTACATTCCCTTCTTTGGTCTATTCCAGACTGTGGTATCTTCTACTAATTTATGTTACTACTAGACCAAGTACTTGCAATATCTAGAACATCATGAAATTTTCTATACCTGTAAAAAATAAGGGACTCAAAGCAGAGATCCCTGGAGAAATGGTGAGCCCAAGGCTGGAGCAGGGAAAAGACAACAGAAGCATGGAGAATCTCGTGGTGCCAAAGGTAAGGAAATGCTAAAATGAAGATGAGGGTATATAAAAAGAGAAATAACCTGATGGCGTCCAAATACCTAAAGCTAGAAAAATTTCAACAATAAACTAAATGATAGTATAGGATTATAATCTGTACAATGGAATAAGTATCCATGAATATCCATAACTCTGTACTAATATAAATTACTGAACAAATAAATAAATGGAGGAGAAAGAACACTCTTTGTAGAAGTAGGAAACACTAGGAATCTGGTTCTCTACCTAGACAACTAACTCACTTGTAGAATCCAAGTAATCTATTTAGGAACTCTGGAGTATATTGAAGGCTTTGAAATTCCAGAGCAAGGCTTGGATAGTAAACTGTGATTAATTTTGGTAAACTTCAGCTCTTAGCAGGGTTGCAGTACCCACCTACACATTTCAACCCTATAATAGACAACTGTGCATGCACTCCTTATGCAGCTTAAACACAGCTTACGGAGGGAGCCAGAATGGACAAATGTCAGGAATCTGTGCTTTTAAGGACTGATCGCTGCTTCTAATCACAGAGGCAGGCATATAGGCAGGCAGCCATTGTTGCAACCCACCCCAGCTAAAGCAAGTTCCAATGGCATTTTCCCCCTTTTCTTTTTCTTCTTGTCCCTCTTTTTGGAGCCAGACAATTAAGGACTAAGACATTCAAAAACAGCCATATATACAAGGGAATTTGGAAAGTTACCCTGTCCCAGGTAAGAAAACCAAAAGTTGGTACCTCAGGCTGATTCCTAGGGAAGAGAGGAGAATCTGATCTCCAGAAATACCACATTGTCAGATGCAAATGTCCAGTTTTCAACAAGAAATAAGAAGGCATACAAAGAAACAAGAGAGCATGGCCCATTAAAAGGGTCAAAAAGCAATTAAAAGTTTCTAAGAAAAAAAAATCAGATGACTTACTAGACAAAGACATTACCAACAACTGTCTTAAAGATGCTCAGGAACTACAGGAGATGTGGAAAAGTTAAGAAAATGATGTCTGCACAAAATGGAAATATCAATAAGGAGATCAAAACCTGCCAGTAATCAAAAACTTCCCAGCAAACAAAACTGCAGGACCTGATGGCTTCACTGATTTCTATCAAATCTTTAAAGAAGAATTAATACCAATACTGCTCAAACTCTCCCAAAATGTAAGAAGGAACACTTGCAAACTCATCTTACAAGACTAGCATTACACTGACATCAAAAACAAGCAAGGATGCTATAAGAAGAGAAAATTACAGTACAATATCCCTGACGAACGCAGATGCAAAAATTCTCAACAAAATATCGTCAAAATGAATTCAACAATACATTAAAAGGATCATACACCATGATCAAGTGGGATTTATTGAAGGCATGCAAAGACATTTTAACATCCACAAATCAATCAATATCATATGCCACATTATTAAGGATAAAAATCATATGATCATTTCAAAAGATGCAAGAACAGCATTTAACAAAATTTCACATTCACTTGTTACAAAAAACTCTCAGTAAACTGGGTAAAGAGGTAACACACCTCCACATAATCAAACCATATATGGCAAGTCCACAGCTAACATCATACTTAACAAAGAAAAGCTAAAAGCTTTTCCTCTAAGATCAGGAATAAGACAAGGATGCCTATTCTTACCACTTTTGTTCAACACAGTATTGGAAGTCCTAGCCAAAGCAATTAGGCAAGAAAAAAATTTTAAAGGCATCCAAATGGGAAAGGAAAAAGTAAAACTATATTTATAAAAAAAAACAACTGTATTTGCAGATGGTATGATTGATATAGAGAAAACCCTAAGGATGCCACCAAAAAACAGAACTAATAAATTTAATAAAGTTGGAGGATACAAAATCAATATACAAAAATCAGTTGCATCTCTATACACTAATGATGAACTATCAGGAAGAGAAACTAGGAAAGTAATTCCACTTAAACCTGCATCAGAAGGAATAAAATACCTAGGAATAAATTTCACTAAGGAGGTGAGAGAACTCTACATGAAATCTGTAAGACACTGCTGTAAGAAACTGAAGATGACACAAATAAGTGGGAAGATATTCTATACTCATGGATTGGAAGAATTAATATCATTAAAAAGTCCATACCACCCAAAGCTATCTACAAATTTGAAGTACCCCTATCAAAATTCCAATGGCACTTCCAACAGCCAAGTAAGCTCCTTGACATTTGGTC
The DNA here is from genome assembly GCA_032199065.1 of Smutsia gigantea. Lineage (NCBI taxonomy): Eukaryota > Metazoa > Chordata > Mammalia > Pholidota > Manidae > Smutsia > Smutsia gigantea. Next base: position 27,353 of record JAVSCE010003654.1, on the reverse strand, counting down.
TTGGCAAAGATTTCTTTGATTTGATACCAAAAGCAACAGCAACAAAAGCAAAAGTAAACAAATAAGACTACATAAAGCTAAAAAGTTTCTGCACAACAAAAGAAACCATCAACAAAATGAAAAGGCAACCCACCGAATGGAAGAACAATTTGAAAATCATATATTTGATAAGAAATTAGTATCAAAAACACATAAAGAACTTGTACAGCTCAAAAAAAAAGAAACAACAACAATGTGACTGAAAAAATTGGAATATGATCTGAACAGACACTTTCCCAAGGAAGATATACAGATAGCCAATAGGTACATGAAAAGGTGCTTGGCATCACTGATCATCAGAGATGTAAATCAAAACCACAATGAGATATCACCTCACACCTGTTGAAATGGCTGTTATAAAAAAGACAGGAAAGTAATAAGTGCTAGCAGAGATATGGAGAAAAGGGAAGCCTTTTGCCTTCTTGGTGGGAATGTAAATTGATGAAACCACTACAGAAAATAGTATGGGGGTTCCTCAAAAAATTAAAAGTATAACTACCATATGAACCATCAATTTCCCTTCTGGGGGGGGACTGAATTGAAATGGGAGGAAAAAGAAATGAAAGCAGTAACTCAAAAAGATATCTGCGACCCCCATGTTCACTGCGGCACTACTTATAACAGCCAAGACATGGAAACAACCTAAGTTTATCCATTCATGAATTATGAATGAATAAAGAAAATGTCATATAAAAATACAATGGAATATTATTCAGCCATAAAAAAGATGGAAATGCTGCCATTTGCAAAAACTCAGATGACCTTTGAGGGCATTATGCCAAGTGAAATAAGTCAGATAGAGAAAGACAAACACCATATGATCTCACTTATATGTGGAATCTTGAAAAAAGAAAGTGCAAAAGAACCCAAACTCATAGATATAGGTAATAGACTGGTGGTTGGCAGAGGTCAGGGGCAGGCAAAACAGGTGAAGGTGGTCAAAAGGTACAAACTTCCAGTTATAAAATACGTAAGTCCTGGGAGGTAATAGACAGCATGGTGACCACAGTTAGTAATACTCTAGTATATATTTGAAAGTTGGTAACAGGTGAAATAAAAGTTATCAACACAAGAAAAAAAGATTCATAACTGTGTGTTTGTGATGCATTTCAACTAGATTTATTACAATGATCATTTTACCATATATACATATATAGAATCACTATGTTGTACACCTGAAACTAATGCAATATTATGTCAAATACATCTCAATTTTTAAAAAAATGACTTAAGATCAAACCACCGCTTCCAAGAAGTCTCTGACCCACCATCAGCTTCCTTTGCTTGCCCTCTTTTATACCATCATACTCTTGCATAGCTCTATCATAGTACCACAATGATTAATTCAGGGGTTGGTCATCCCACCAGACTATTAGCTTTCTTTCAGGCTGAGGATGGAGTCTTACTGGTAAGTACAGTGCCTACAGAGAGCAGGCACTCCATAGATGTTTGCTAAATGAGACGGTGAGTGAGCAAAGCAATCAGACAGCATTTGTAGCTGTTGGATATTTAGGACTGTCAGAACTGAAGGTTAATCTAATGACAAAATATCTACATTTTAAACAAGACAGACAGGAAATGTGAAAAGGAACCAGAAAGATATTATGGAGCTGAAAAGTATAACTACTGAAATGAAAAACTGACTAGCAGGATTCAAAACAGATTTGAGGAAGAAGAAGAATCAGCAAACTGGAAGATAGGATAATAGAAATTACACAATCTGAGTGAATAAGAAAGAAGACCGAAGAACAGTGAACAGAGATTAAGGGATCTATAGGATACCATCAAGTGTGCCAACACTGTGGGAGTTCAAGAAGGAGAAGAGAGATAGAAGCAGAGAGATTATTTGAAGAAATAATGGCTGAAAGTTCCCCAAATTTGATCAAAAACATAAGTATCTAAGCTCTGTGAACTCCAAGCAGGATAACCTCACAGAGACCCATATCAAAGCACCACATGAGAAGCAAACTGTCAAAACTAAAGACAAAGAATGTTGTAAAGGCAAGAGAGAAGCAACTCATCACATATAAGGACTCTCTAGTAAGGTTATCAGTAGCTCTGCCAGAAGGCAGTGGGTGATATATTCAAAGTGCTGAAGGGAATAAAGAAAGTTAACGAAGAATCCTCTATCTGGCAAAACAATCCCTCTAAAAGTTAACGGAGAAATTAGGATATCTGCAGATAAATAAAAGCTGAGAGAGTTCATTACCACTAGAGCTGCACACCAAGAAATGCTAAAGAAAGTCTCTCATGTTAAATTGGAAGGACACTAGACAGAAACTTGAAACTGTGTGAAGAAATAATGATCTCTAGTAAAGGCAAATACATGGGAAATATTAAAAGCTGGTATTATTGTAAATCTGGCTTGAAATTCCACTTTTTATATCCTACATGATTTAAGGGACTAATACATAAAGTTTTATTAATGTACATTTTGGACAGAGAAGCATAAAGATATAATTTTGTAACATAAATCACTTAAGAGGAGTGGGGCAGAGACAAAGAAAAACAATTTTTTTGTGTTCTCAAAATTAGGTGGTATAAATTCAAATTAGACTACTATAACTTTAGGACATTAAATGTAATCTCCACAGCAGCCACAAAGAAAATAGCTATGGTATATATAAAAAAAGGAAATGAGAAGAAATTAAAATGTCTCATTACAAAAAAACAACTAAACACAAAAGAAGACAGTGATGCAGACACTGAGGGATAAACTATAAAGCATATGGAAATAAATAGCAAAGAGACAGAAGTCCCTCCTTAATAGTATTTATTTTAATCTAAATGGATTAAACATCAATCAAAAGATAAAGACTGACAATGCGAATTAACAAAATAAAACATGATCCAACTATACACCATCTACAAGAGATTCTTTAAATACAAAGACACAAATATGTTGAAAGTGCAAAGATGGAAAAATATATTCCAAGTGAATAATAACCAAGAGAGAGCAGAGACAGCTATACCATCATCAGACAAAACTTTAAAAGAAATTTTACAAGAGATGAAAAAGCACATTATATATTAATAAAAGGTTCAATACAGCAAGCAAAAATAATAATTACAAACATTTATGCACCTAATAACAAATCATCAAAATACATGAAGCAAAAATGGACAGAACTGAAGTAAGAAACAGAGTGTTGTACGATAATAGCTGGAGACTTCATTATCCTACTCTTAATAATGAGATAGAACAACCAGACAAACAAAAAAACTAAGGCTCAGCTGGGCTGTCAACATGTCACAGGATATTTAGCATGCCTTTAGTTTCCCTTCTCGGATTCATTGTGATAGGCAAATATGCTCCCCCATAAACATTTTCAAATGTCCCTAAGGGAGCAGTACTCCCCAAAAAACTGCTGTTAAATGTCAGTAGGTAGTAAGATGCAAAGCTGGTATAGGTATCTAGGTAACTCCAAGGTCAATGTTATTTCCAGTAACCAGACACTGACTTGTGAAGGAGTTGAAACTGAAACAAAGGTAAAAAGACAGGGAGTACCGCTTCACAAAACATGTGGGACCACACACTCTTGATGAGGAAGCCACACAACTGAACGTTAAAGTAGTCTATACAGCATAACAATAAATCGTATATCATTTGTGAATTAAGCAAGACATAAAGCATGGACCAGTTTGTAAAGTATATCAAATTTGTCTATTGAGGGAATTGGGATTCAATTCAGAACTGTGAAGGCAAATTGGCACCATTAACATGTTAATTACTGTGTAGGTCAAAGCTGAATAAAGTTAAGGGGGTGGGGGTTAAGGTCTCCTGGAAGAATTTCAAAGCCTATCATTTCTTCTAGTTTCATTATTCAGGTATTTTCAAATCTATTAAGGATGTTTTTCCATTAAATGTTGTTTTTACCAAAGCTGTAAAAATTTATGGGTGTAAATCATCTAACTACTTTAATTACCATTTATTTAAGAAGAAATTCAGATGTTGGGGAAAGTATTAAAAAGCAACACTAGTTTAATTTAGTGATACATGTCACAAATATAACAATAAAAACATTCTCCCAAACACACAAACATAGAATAAATATTTCTATCTCCTCAAGGGAATAGTTTTGGTATATGATATTCAGATAGTATTATAGACTTCTGAAAAATTTAACATTATAAATAAATCTTAATATACAGCTATTACTGTAGCTGTAGTCTTCAATCAGCACCTTGGTTATTTAATGGTAGTTCTATTAGACATGTGCATGCATGCATAAGCACACCACGTGTGCACACCACAAACAAAAATCTAGTAATCAGCTCTAGCGATCAGTTACCTTTGCAATAATAACTTCTTTCTTCAGAATTTTCATAGCATAGTATTTCCCACTTGCTTTCTCTCGAACCAAAATAACTTTTCCAAAAGTGCCTTTACCTAGTAGTTTCAAATAGTCAAAATCATTCATTGTCTGAAAAATACAAATTAAAAAATATAATTTGAAAAATTGGTGCATTTGTACACACATATGCATATATTTGCAATATCTACTCAAAAGTAAATTTTATCAATTTCTAAGCTCTCTTAAATGAGCAGAAATTATACTGGCATTGTCTGTCTCATCAGCAATCATGGAAATAATTTAAGCATCTTAGATAGCGGAACGTGTAATTCCTCAGCTAGTCAAATTATCAATCAAGTGTAAGAGCAAAGGGAAAATAAAATAATTTTCACTCAGTTTTAAGGACTCAAATTTTTAAGGATTTAGGAGTGCCACCATCCCCAGACAATGTTCCCCACAAACATTTCCAAATATATTTAAGGGAGCAGTACTTTTGAAGGGAGTTATTTAAGAATGTACCCTAGCACATTCTTAAATAGAATCCAAGAAAGTGAAAGATCTGTGTATAAGAAAAGTTGAAAGCAACCTTGGAGCCCAATGAGGAGAAATCTGAGACAGCAGTATAACTTTTAAGAAAGCAATTGGTACAGTTCAGAACAGAAAATCAGGGAGCTCAAGAATGCCTTTAATTAATCTGCTTATTTTCAGTTTCATTTCTCACCCCATTTCTAAGTCAAGTGATGCTCAGGATTTTTCCAAACAGATCTGTTTATATAGCCCCTTCTATGTATGCTTTTCCTGCACTGCTTTATCTATGAACACTCTTCCACAAACTTTCAAAATTACAATATTGTTTGTCCACTAATGCCCTTTCCACACCCAGCTTTGCACTTTCGTGGACTTGCTCCCTTTAAATCCTTTACTACCATTTTAATGGGCTTTAAATGGAGGAAGAGGTAATGATATGCTCAGTTTACCATCTAAATTTAAATTCGATTTACAAGGGTTTATGAATAACAAATTAGGGATTTTCTCTCACTGCCAATCAGAAATTATTTAAGATTTTTATGCGTTTTTTTCTAACTTTTTTTTTCCTTTTTCTACCCATCTGAAATAAATGTCAGAAATGTCTCAAAGCAATGATCTCAATTTCCAGCTTAAGAAACCAGAAAAAGAGCATATTAAATCCAAAAGAATTACAAGAAAGGAAATAATAAAGATCAGAGCAGAATCAATTAAATTTTAAAAAGAAAGAAAAACAGCAGAGAAAATCAGTGAAACCAAAATCTGGTTTTCTGACATCAATACAACTGATAAACCTCTAGCCAGACTGATCAGGAAAATAAAGGCATAAGACACAGATTACCAGTATCACGAATGAGAGAAGTGACATCACTACAGATTCTACAGATATTAAAAAGATCACAAGGGAATATTATAAACAGCTTACATTTTTATGCCCATAAATCAACATGAACATTAAACTTACATAAGGTGAATAAAATCCTTCAAAGTCTCAAACTATCAAAGCTCATTCAAAAAAAACTAAGGTAACTTGAATAGCCTATATTTATTTAAGGAAATTGACGATCAAAGACGTTTCAACAAAGAAAACCCCAGGACAAGATGATTTCACTGGTGAATTCTATAAACACTGAGAAATGATATCTTCTATAAACTCCTACAGAAAACTGAAAATAAATGATACCAATTCTATAAACTTCTACAGAAAACTGGGAGAGAATACTTCCTATTTCATTTTATGAATCCACTTAACTCTGATACAAAAACTAGCCAAAAACATTACAAGAAAACTACAGACCAATATCCTTCATGTAGATATATGTAAAAATCCTAAAAATTTTAGAAATGAATGTCTACATTCATTTTCAACACTCTCTGCTGCCTATAATTTTGATACCTTTTACAAATGTCAAGTTATAATGTCTTAACCATTCAATAATATCTCTAGTTCAAAAGAAAAGTAGCAAAAGATATTGGGGAAAATTAAGTGTATTTTTTAATTCAAATAAAAATCAAACATGTGGCACCAAATATACAGAATATAGTTAACAAAGCTAGTGCCATTTGAATAATAGGTAACACTAAGTAATTTCATTTCCATTAACAGCTTTTTAAAAATCAAGGAATTCCACATAACTACAAAGCTATCTGTACTAGGTAATCTCCAAAGATGGCTGCAACTAATCCCTCCCCTCCCCCCCACCACCACTCCCTGCATGCACAGCCATTCTTCCCATGAAGAGGTGGAGTCAACTTTCCCTCTCCTTGGGCTGGCCTTGTGTCCTAATTTTTACATGGTATATGATCAAAGTGATACTGTGTCAGTTTCAGACTCCACCTTTAAGCCTGGAACCTTTTGCTTTCTACCTCTGGAAAAATCATTCTTGAAAGCCAGCAGTCATGCTATAAGAAGTCCAGGCTCTCTGCTAGAGAGAGAGGGGCCATGTAAAGGCCCTGAAAGAAGAGACATCATATGCAGGGAGATCATGTGGAGCAGAACCAAAAATCCAGACATGTAAGAAAGGTTTTCTTGGATTTTCAGCCCAGCCCACGCACCAGCTAACTGCGGCTGCTTGAGATCTGTGTGAGACCAGCAGAACTGCCCAAACCACAAAACCATCAGAAATAGCATACTACTACTGTTTTAAGACATTAAACTTGGGTGGTTCATTTAGTGGCAATAAAGAGCTTCATTTGGAAAGCGGTACTTGATTTGTGCCCTGTTCCTAAATATCATATAAACTGAAACTGCACTCTGGGGGATAAATTTATAAATTTATAAATTACATGACCTTTTCAGATGAAAATTAATATACAATACTATTTCCTTAAGGATTGCAATTCTTAGGGACAAGGAAGCTAAAAAAAAAAGGACAGTTTTAACTAAATTACACAGTTTGTGTCAGTTTGACTGTCAATCTTAAAAAGACAAAAAAACAAAAAACAAACAAATTTGACAGAAATTAATGTAAGTAAAAAGACACTGTGATTAAAATCAGAACATTTCACATCTATTTTGACAAAATTTTAAAAAATTTAAAAAGTATCTTTGGTACCAATGCTCATTTTCAGGGTGGTACAAACAATAATTATCTAGTCTTTACAAATGAAATATAAGTTATTGCAAAGTGTTTTCCTCTTCTGGGTGATTTTAGGCGAAGAGATATAATAAGATTTATTTAAAAAATGAGAGCATGGATATTCTCCAGAAAAATTAATCTGCCAAAACCCAATCCTAAGCATTTATTAAGGAAATATTTTACATAGTTATATTCTTCCTCTTACAAAATCTCTAATGTGTCAATGTGGCTGTTTTAGGTTAAGAGATTATTGTGCACACATAACAAATGCTTAAAAAAACATTCATATCACCCATGTTAGAATATAAGAAAAAGACTGGTTGTCTAGTCCAAAACTTAGGTTAAAGGATAGGAATAGATAATTGAAGAGGCATACAAGGAACCTTTCAGAAAATAATACTGAGGTTTTAGCATATTTGGTCAGTAAAGATAAATTCCACATACATTTACAAATGCAAGGGCTAAACCAAATAGAGCCACATGGGGCACCAAGTAAAATGGGAAGCTCTGAGGAAGTTGCCTCTCTGCCCACATCTTCCTCACTTCCTCTGGGTCTTTCTAAGCTCTAATCTGATCGGTGCTCTTCCGGAACCATGACTCTGCTGCCCGCCCTCTCTGAGCAAGCAGTGAGAGATCACATGATTTCAGCAGAGCCCACCATCTCTTCTTTCTGCATTGTGTCTCCACATACTGCCTCTGCTTTGGGTTACTGTAGCCAGACATTAGGTAATAAAATGCGAAGAACTGGAGTCAGAACTTCCCACCTTAAGATTAAATTTAGTTTACTATAACAAATACATTCTAACATGATAAATGGCATGTTCATCTTTTTGGAACATCTATATCTTAGATGAATCTTAAAATACCATTTTTTACATAAGGAAGTTGCTTTTCAATTTTCTATAGCAATGATAAACATAATTTACAATTTCCATAAATACATAAATTGGCACTGAGGGAAGGAAAAGTCTGTTTCGCTCATTGGCGCAGGAGCAGCCATTAAAATAAAAAAAGCTATTATTTCCAAGACTTCACTTTCCAGGTGACATTAGTGAGGCTGGGGCACCAAGCAGGAAGTACACCAGAGCCATTTCTGCTTTTGCTTTCAGGAGCACACAGAATGCCAAATGGAAAAGGACCAAATAATTCAGGAGCACGTTTTACTTCCAAGTTTCCAAAATGACATTAAAAACAATATGAGAAAAATGAAAATTATGAGTAGTATGATGGTACATCAGTCAACAACTACCTAACAAACCCTAGCAGCATTCAGTGCCAAATGCTGAACCAGTGAAATGAAGTGATATTTTGATTATCTGGTTTTAAACAATGACAGGTGTTTCAGATTCACCTGAATAAAAATCACCCACAGCCATATATTTGCATATCATAAGACAATCAGACATAGTAATTGTTATTCATATTTTGAACATAGTAATTATTAGCACATTTCTTCCATACATAAATGTCATGCTGAGTACAGGGATAAGTGATTATTTTCTACCTTTCTTTTATGATGGGTAGTAGAAGCGTCCATCTCTTCTTCCCCTATGTTATCTATTTGTGAAGTTGGACTACAATTCATTCTCTCCTCTTCTTGCCTCTGAAGTCTGTCTGCCACAGCCTGGATAGCTTCTGTCCATTCTTCCCTATAAAAACAAGTATGAATTCCCATTCATAGAGGACAGTAAATGATTCAAGTATTTCTCTTTTACAAAATATGAGATCAACACAAATAAAGCCTATTCCAGAATAACACACACATACACATAAACATATTCTCCCACCATTACTCCCACTTGAAATTAATCCTAAAAGCATTCTACATTATAGGCCTAAAGTCTAGTAGTATTTATTTGGAAGTGTGTTAAATTTAAAGAAGGATGAAAGGATTATAAGAAAATTCAGTTACAGTCTTTTAAAGTACAGTTAAGTTTTGTTTGTCTATACACATCTTACCTATAAAGTAAATTTACTCTGCTGCACCTTTTAAAACATTTTGGTTAGACATTGTAAGTTCATCATTGGCATACTTAAAATTTTACCATGGCCCAGTAGAAGTTCTAAGAAAAAGTTTTCAAAGCCAAAACCTTTTATTGTTCCCAGATCATAGATAAGTTTTTTTTAAAAAAAGAAAGTAATAATAATAATAGGTGTAGTTTGTAGCTGAAGTAAGTTCAGGAGCACCGGGTATCAAGCTTTTATTTTTTGACAGCTGTGCTACCAGATCAAGGATCATTTATTTCCATATGAACTTTAAAACTCAGCTTCTCAATTTCTTAAAGTTTGTTAAGATTTTGAGTTAAACTGCACTAAATCTGAAGTCCGTTTGTGGGAAATTACCATCTTAATAACTAAAACTTCCAATCCATGAATATGGTATAGTTCTCAATTTATTTAGGTCTTTAATTTCCCAATAGAATGTTTTGATGAAAATTTCCAATGAAAAGGTCTTGTACATCTTAATTGAACTTACTTTAAATGAACAATTACATCTTTAATTGAACTTCTATTATGCTATTGTGGAGTTTTTTTTTTAATTTCATTTTCTCATTTTTCTTGCTAGTATTTAGAAAAACAGGTGCTTTTTATATGTTGGCCTTGTATCCTGCAGCCTTACTAAACTGATTTATATTCATTCTAGTAGCTTTTCTTTTTCTGGGTTTTTCTATACACACAACTATGTTGTCCATAAATAAAGGCAGTTTTACTTCTTTCTTTCCCATCTATTTGCCTTTTGCTTCTTTTTCTTGCCCTAAATCAGACCATCAGCAATATGTTAGAGATGAGAACAGACATTCTTACATGGTTCTAGATCTTAAAGAGAAAATGTTGAGCATTTTATCTCTGAGTATTATGTGAGCTATAGATTTTTTAGAGATACCCTTAACCAGGTTGAGTAAGTTCCCTTCTATGATTCATAGTCAGTTGAGTGTTTTTGTTATGGAAGGGTGCTGAATTTTGTCAAAAGCTTTTTCTGCATCTGTTGAAATGATCCTGCAATTTTTCTCTTTTTTCCTATTAATATAATAAATTTAGTTAAATGGTATCAGATGTTAATGCAGCTGAATTCTGGGGGTAAACTCCATTTGGTCATGATGTATTGCCCATTTTCCATATTTTTGAATTTGTCAAAATTTGTGAAGGTATTTTGCATCCATGTTCACAAGAATATCAGTCTATAGCTCTCTTTGCTTATGGCAGCTTTGCTTGGTTTTTGTAATGAGGGTGACAATGGCATTATAAAATGAGCTGATAAGTGTTGTCTCCTCCATTATTTTCTGAAACTGTGTAGGATTGGCAATATTTCTTCTTTCAATGTTTGACAGAAATCACGAGTGAAGCCATCTGCATTTGGGAATTTTCTTTGAGGAAAGGCTTTTTAATTACTGATTCAGTTCTGTTCATTGATGGTGCTGTTAAGAGTTTTCTAATTTTGGGGGGGGTCAGTATTGGTAATTTGTGCCTTTCCTTCTTTTTTTCTTTAACAATCTCCAATTGCTTTTCAATTCTATTAACCTTTTTTCCAGAAAAAAGAACTAACTAGCTCTGGTTTAATGAACAGTCTCCATTATTTTTCTGTTTGCTATTTCACTGATTTCAATCTCTACTGTTTCCTTCTTAGTGTTGGCTTCAGATTTAATTTCTTTTTCCAATTTCTTAAGATGGAACTTAAGATACTGACTTCAGAACTTTCTTCTTTTCAAATATAAGCATTTAGGGTTATAAATTTCCCTCTAAGCACTCGTTTAGCCACATCCATAAATTTTGATATGCTTAATTTTCATTATCATTCACTTAAAACTATTTTCTAATGGCTCTTGTGAAATTTGCTTTTGACCCAACAATTGTTAACAGGGATGTTAATTTCCAAATAGTTGGAGTTTTCTGGTTCTTATTCTTACTGATTTCTAATCAATTCTACTGAGGCCAGAGGCCATATTTTATACAATTTCAATCTTTTAAAATATATTAAGAATTGTTTTATGATCCAGAATATTATCTTCTCTGGTGAATGTACCATATCCATTTGAAAACAATGTGTATTCTGCCACTTTGGGGTTGCAGTATTCCATAAGTATCAATTTTATCAAAGTGGTTGATCTATGTCTTTTTATTTTTTATTCTATGTCTGCTGATTTTTTTGTCTAGCTGCTCTCTTAATTGCTGAAAAGAATTAAAAAATCTCTACATACAGTTGTGGGGTTGCAGTTTTTCTCTTTTCAATTTTGTTATAGCATGCATATTCACGATTGTTATGTCATCCAGTTCAATAAACCCTGGTACTCTCTAGTAATATGTTTTATTTTGAAACCTGATATAATATAGCAAATCTCCTCCTTATGTTTATTGTTTGCATGATATATCTTTTTGAACCCATTTATTTTCAACCTAGTTGTGTCTTTATATTTAAAATGCATTTCTTACAGGTGGTACACATGTGGGCCTTGTACTTTCATCAGTTCTGAAACTCTCTGACTTTTAAGTTGAGTGTTTAATCCATTACTTTTTAATGCAATTAAAATAAGTCTACCATTTTACTTTTTCTACTTTCTCATCTTGGTCCCCTTTACTCCTGCCTGTTCTTGTTTTAAATTTTTTCATAATTCCATTTTAGTTTTCCTGTTGGTTTTTCAGCAATACTTTCTTTTGCATTATTTTTACCTACATCCTTACCTTTACATTGTCCACTATGCAATGTACTGTGGATGAATTTTTCATGATTCTAATTCTCTTTATTATTAGTTATCATACTCTTGCCCTCCTTTCAGTAGTTAGCCTTGAAATTATAGCATTCATCCTCAACTTAGCAAAGTCTAATATATGTCCGTACTTTTAACTTCCCAGAAAATGCATCAACATTGTAAGAACTCCATTTTTCCTTCAGCCTCAATTTATATATTACTTCAGATATTTTCATTGTTTATATAATTAAACCACAAAATGCTATTATTATTCATGAGATAAACACTCATTTAGCTTTTTCAACTTATTTACCATTTTAATTGTTTTTCTTTCTTTGCTGCATCTCTTCTTCCATCTGAGATTATTTTGATTCTGTCTGAAGGACACACTCTTTTAGTATTTCTTTTACTGCAAATTTGCTGTGCCAAACTATCAGTTTTTACTGAAATTACTGAAATATTTGATTAAACTATTTTCATTCTACTTTCACTGTCATAAAGTATTTTTGTCCATTAGCAATTATTTTCTTTCAGTACTTTAGGGATATCATTCTATTACCTCCAATTATCATTCCATCCCATGTATTTCATGCCAATTGTTTCACAGATCTTTTGGTCTAATTATTGCTTCTTTGAAGGCAAAGTATCTTTTTTCTCTATCTGCTTTGAGGATTTTTCCATTGTCTTTTGTTTTGAAAAGTCAGATGGGACTATGTCTGTTTTCTCTGTAATTTTTCCTGGGATTTACAGAACTTTCTGAATATGTAGTTTGGTATCTTTGGTCATTTTTGAAAATTCCCAGCCATTATCTCTTCAATTACTTTCTGCCCCATTCTTTCATTCTTTCTTACCAAGACTCCAATTATGTGTAAGAACTCACTGCATTTCCTTTGTCTTACATTCTGCTCTTATTCTTATTTTCTATCCTTTCAACTCTTCATGTTGCATTCTGGATATTCTGTTAAACCTCCCTTTGAGTCTACTAGCTTTCCCTAATGTTAGGCCTCATTTAATGTTAAAAAACGTCCACTAGCACTCATAATTTTTAAATTTTTTGTTTTTTTCAATTTTAGAATTCCATTTTATTCTTTTTTTTATAATTTCTAGCTCTGTGAATTTCCCAGCCTTAACTTCTAAATCATTGAACACATTAATTCACAGTTCTTTTAACCTCTATCAGTTAACTCCATTATCTGGAGCCCCTATGAATACAGTTCTGTTGTATGTTTTACCTCTGTGGTTTGATCACATTCTCTTGACTCTTTGTGTACTTGTTTATTTTTTAATGAGTACTGTACAATGTACACAAAAAAGTAAAAAGATACTGAGGAGGAAGATTTAATCTTCCTTTAAAGATTATTTATATTTGTTTTTAACTGGTTCCAAGGAGACAAGCAAAAGTAGATCATGTCAACTAAATAATTATAGCCTAAATAACAATAAAAAATAATAACCTGAAATAAAGCTAGACTTCAGTCTGCAGATGCTATGTCCGTAAGAGAATAAATGTTCTGAGTTACAAAATAAACAGAAACCAATAGCTAAAACAAGAAATATAAGAAAAGATGATGAAAAAGCATCATGATCACAACAGCAGTAAAAATATGAAATAGCTACTAATAAATTTACTATCAACTACTTCAAATAAAGAGGGAAAAATTACCAAAGGAATTAAGTAAATATAAACAACATGTATTGTAGTGGAATGCTAAATATTTTAAATGTATCAGTGTGTTCCAAATTAATTTGTAAGTTTAAGGTAACTCATTAAAAATACTCACAGGAATTTTCTTTAGAACTTAAAAAAAAAATAACCTGAAATTCTCCTAAAAGAATACACTAGAGACATCAGCAAGATGGCAGAATAGGAAGCCCCAGACCCTCCTTCCTCTCATGGAGACACTGACTCAACAACAATACATGGATAATTAGTTTTGTGACAAATCCAAAATCCAGTTGAGACGCTCCTGCATCCCAAGCAAACATGAAATCAGCTGTATTAAAGCTAGTAGGGAAATTTGTGGCACTCAATCACCATAGTCCCCTCCTCCAGGCTCCATGGCAGGGACAACAGTAAACTCACAGCTTTTCCCAGGAGAGGCAAAAAAGAAGACTGGGCCATATGTCCAATATTCTCAATTTCAAGAAGGCTGTTTGAGAGATTGGTTTCTGTCTTGACTGAGTCTAAGCATGGATAGTAAAGGGCACCAGGTCAGAGGCCACTGAGAACAAAGGTGGCAGTCTGGATTAGCATGCACTCACTCACCATGGCCCCTCCTCCTAGCTCAGCACAGAATAAGCAGGAGAAAACTTAACTCTTGGCTTCTCCCCAGGAAGGGGAGAGTCGGAACATGTATCCAATGGCCCAGCATTTAAAGGGGCTGCCCAAGGAACTGGTTTCTTTTTTGCCTGTTTGAAGGCTGCTAAGAACCAAAGGGAGTTGGGTGGCTTACTGCTACTGAAGTCACAACTATAACAGAGAGAGGATAATACCACTCAGTAGCCTCTCCCTCAGGGAGGAAAGACAACAGTGGAGTGTGCATCCAATAGCCTGGCTTTTCAGGGAACTGCCTATGGGACTGGTTGCTATCTGCTTGCCTCAGAGTATTGATGGGACCTGACGTAATCTAGAAGCCTATGGGGTACTGGGAAGCTAAGGACTTGTAGTAGCTACAGAGAATCTTAAGTCCTAAAGACAGGCATTACAGAGAACAAGAGATTATGAGCTCCAGGAGAAAGAAACTCACAAGTCTTTCTAATTAGAGATTTACATTAAGAAATCCAAAGAAGTGACATTTACAGAAAAGGTTTGGAGGTCCCTAGAATCTCTAGCTGGACTGAGTGGTGAAAGTCATTCCGTATACAAAGGCAGTTTGTAAAGACAGGAGAGGCGGCTGTTTTTTCCAATGTGCAGAATCCAGCACACACTTACAAGGCAAACAAAGAAATAGGGAACATGGCCCAGGCAAAAGCATAAAATAAATCTCTGATAACTGATCTAAAGAAAGAGAGGTATATCAATTATCTGACAAAGAATTCAAAATAACCATTAGACAGATGCTCAACAACCTCAGTACAATAATCATGAACAAGATGAGAAAATTAAACTTGGAACTTAAGAATGCAATAACTGAATAGAAAAATTAACCAGATGGGTTCAACAGCAGCCTTGATAAAGGAGAAGAAATAATTGGCAAACTCAAAAAAATGTCACTTGAAATTATCCAGGAAAAGAAGCAAAAAGAAAAAAGAATGAAAAAAAAAAGCCTAAAGGATGTACAGGATACCATCAAATAGGCCATTAAACACCCTAGAGCAGTCCCAGAAAGTAAGGAGAGGGAGAAAGGAGAAGAAAGCTATACATTAACAGGAGAAGGAAATTAAGAAAATAATCCCACTTACAACAGCATCAAAAAGAATGAAACACATAGGAATAAATTTAACCAAGGCACAAGTTGAGGCAAAAGATGTGTATGCTAAAAAACACAAAACAGAGAATAAGAGATTCAAGATGGCAGCATGAGAGGTGAGACAGAGAACTCCTCCCCAAACCACATATAATAAAAAATTTAGTTAATAAAACTAATCCTATAAGAGTAACAGGAAAAAAGGCTGCACCAGACTGCATACACCTGGAGAACAGAGCAGACCTCACAAAACTGGGTACTGTATCAAAGATTTGATCCGGCGGGACCCAACCACTTCCTCCACCCCAGCTTACCGGCGGGAGTAAGAGAAATGCAGTGGGGAGGGGGTGGAAAGCTAGGACTGCTGAACACCCAGCCCCGGAGATCTGCTTTGGGAACACAAACCTACATTGTATGGTGCTCTGGAGATTAGTGGGGTTGGAAAGTTAAAACAGGTGAAATACTTGGAGAGACTGAGATTCCAGCCATTTGTGGGACACAGGGGTCCACATCCGGCCGCTCTGGGACAAATGAAAGGTGGGCGGTCTGAGAGCCTTCCTAGCAGTGAGAGGGCTATTGAAGGGGTGGGATTTGCATGGAGCTTGCTGCGGGAGAAAGGATAGCTGGACAAGGTTGTCTGGGCACGCTCTCCCCAGCTGGTTGAGAACTTTCGGAGCTTCAGACGCTCCATCCAACTGGCTGGCTACTCAGCTCCGAGGCCCCCCCCCCCACTGTTATACGCAGTCTGCTGTGCCTTCCTCCTGGCCTGCAGGCACTGGCTGGCAAACCGGCAGTTTCTACCCTGGCATCACACCAGCCAGTGGGAGGCCCTGCCTACAGCAGCTACAGACACAAAGCACAGAGGCTTACACCTGTGTGCTCGGCCCACTGGTCCTGACAGTGGAGAAAGGCACTGCAGCTGTGAGGCAGAAAACAGCTCTTTCCTCCCCCCAGGCACAAGCGCCACTCCTCTGTGACCCCTCACATCTCTCCAGGGGCTAATAAGCTCCAGAGACTAGAGCTTCTGGGCAGTAGAGGGTGCCACATACAAATATGAAATGTCAAAGGAACCTGGTACAAACAAAAATCTCAAAAACAACAGAAAAAGGGGCAAATAAAACTGAACTCACCATTTTTCCTAAAAGAGAGTTCAAAATAAAAATCATAAACATGCTCACTGAGGTACAGAAAAATATTCAATAACTGAGGGACAAATTAAAGACAGAGATAAAATTATTAAGATATTCCATATCTGAAATAAAACATAATTGGAGGGTTCTAAAGCAGATTAGAGGTAGTAGAAGAGACAGTAAATCGAATAGAAATTAGAGAAGAGGAATACAAAGAAGCTGAGGCACAGAGAGAAAAAATGATCTTTAAGACGGAAAGAATATTGAGAGAATTGTGTGACCAATCCAAATGGAACAATATGCGCATTATAGGGATACCAGAAGAAGAGAGAGGAAAAGCGATACAAGTGACTTTGAGGAGGTAATTGCTGAAAACTTCCCCACTCTGGGGAAGGAAATGGAGGTACACAGATCTCCCAAAACAAGGGACCCAAGGAAGACAACACCAAGACATATAATAATTAAAACGGCAAAGATCAAGGATAAGGACAGACTTTCAAAAGCAGCTAGAGAGAGAAAAAACATCACAAACAAAGGAAAACCCATCAGGCTATCATCAGACACCTCAACAGAAACCTTACAGGCCAGAAGGGAGTGGCATGATATATTTAATGCAATGAAGCAGAAGGGCCTTGAACCACGAATACTCTACCTGGCAAGATTATCATTTAAATATGAAGGAGGGATTAAAGAATTTTCAGATAAGCAAAAGCTTAGAAAATTTACCTCCCACAAACCATCTCTACAATGCATTTTGGAGGGACTGCTATAGATGGAAGTGTTCCTAAGGCTAAATAGCTGTCACCAAAGGAAATAAAACCACAACAAAGAAAGTAGAACAATTCATTACTAAGCAGACGCAAAATCAAATCAACTACCCCCAAAGTCAATCAAGGAATAGACAGAGAGTACAGAATATATCTATATACAAAGAATGGAGGAGGAAAAAAAAAAGACCCTTCAGGTTGTGTTTATAATAGCATACTAAGTGACTTATTTTAGACTGTTAGATATAAGGGAACTACCCTTAAACCTTTGGTAACCACGAATCTAAAGCCTGCAATGGCAATAAGTACATACCTATCAATAATCACCCAAATGTAACTTGTCTGACTGCACCACTCAAAGACATAGAGTCACTGAATGGATAAAAAAAACAAGAGCCATCTATATGCTGCCTAAAAGAGACTCATTTCAAACCCAAAGACATACACAGACTAAAAGGAAAGAGATGGAAAAAGATATTTTATGCAACTAACAGGAAGACAAAAGCAGGAGTTGCAGTACTTCTTTCGGACAAAATAGACTTCAAAACAAAGAAAGGCACAAGAGGCAAAGAAGGACAACACATAATGATACGGGGGCCAGTCCAACAAGAGGATATAACTATTATAAATATCTATGCACCCAACACAGGATCACTTACATATGTGAAACAAATACTAACAGAATTAAAAGGGGAAATAGAAGGCAATGCATTCATTACAGGAGACTTCAACACAACACTCACTCCAAAGGAGAGATCAACCAGACAGAAAATAAGTAAGGAGACAGAGGCACTGAACAACATATTAGAACACATGGACCTAACGGACATTTACAGAACACTCCATCCAAAAGAAACAGGATACAGATACTTCTCTAGTACACATGGAACATTTTCAAGAATAGATCATATACTAGGCCACAAAATGAGCCTCAGTAAATTCAAAATGACTGAAATTGTACCAACCAGCTTCTCAAACCACAAAGGTATGAAACTAGAAGTAAATTACATAAAGAAAATGAAAAAGACCACAAACATATGGAGGCTTCACACATGCTCCAAAACAGTCAATGGATCAATAACCAAATAAAAACAGAGATCAATATATGGAGACAAATGACAACAATAATTCAACACTGCAAAATCTGTGGGACGCAGCGAAGGCCATGCTAAGAGGGAAGTATATCGCAATACAGGCCTATGGGAGGAAAGATGAACAATCCCATATGAACAGTCTAAACTCAGAATTAACAAAACTAGAAAAAGAAGAACAAATGAGGCCCAAAGTCAGTAGAAGGAGGGACATAATAAAGATCAGAGCAGAAAAAAATAAAATCAAGAAGAATAAAACAATAGAATCAATGAAAGCAGGAGCTGGTTCTTCGAGAAAATAAACAAAATAGATAATCCCCTAGCCAGACTTATCAAGAAAAAAAGAGACTCTACAGACATAAACAGAATCAGAATATAAGAAAGGAAAAAAAACTACCGACACAACAGAAATAGAAAGAATTATTAGAGAATACTAGTGAAAAATTATGTGCGAATAAACTGGATAACCTAGAAGAAATTGACAACTTTCTAGAAAAATACAACTTTCCAAGGCTGACTCAGAAAGAAACAGAAAATCTGAACAGACCAATTATCAGCAAGGAAATTGAACTGGTAATCAAAAAACAACCTAAGAACAAAATTCCGGGACCAGATGGCTTCACCGCTGAATTTTATCAAACATTTAGTGAACACATAATACCCAACCTCCTTAAAGTTTTCCAAAAAGTAGAAGAGGAGGGAATACTCCCAAACTCATTCTATGAGGCCAACATAACTCTAATATCAAAACCAGGGAAAGAAACACCAAAAAAAGAAAATTACAGACCAATATCCCTGATGAAAGTAGATGCAAAAATACTCAACAAAATACTAGCAAACCAAATTCAAAAATACATCAAAAAGATCATCCATCATGATCAAGTAGGATTTATTCCAGGGATGCAAGGATGATACAACATTCGAAAATCCATAAACATCATCCACCACATCAACAAAAATAAGGACAAAAACCTTGTAATCATCTCCATAGATGCCGAAAAAGCATTCAACAAAATTCAACATCCATTTATGATAAAAACTCTCAACAATATAGGTATAGAGGGCAAGTACCTCAACATAATAAAGACCATATATCACAAACCTACAGCCAACATCATACTTAACAGTGAGAAGCTGAAAGCTTTTCCTTTAAGATCGGAACAAGACAAGGATGCCCGCTCTCCCCACTTCTACCAACATAGTTCTGGAGGTCCAGCCACGGCAATCAGACAACACAAAGAAATAAAATAATATTGTACATAAAAAATACTCTAAAGAATCCACTCCAAAACTACTAGATCTAATATATGAATTCAGCAAAGTTGCAGGATACAAAATTAATACACAGAAATCTGTCGCATTTCTATACACTAACGATGAACTAGCAAAAAGAGAATTCGGGAAAACAATTCCATTCACAATTGCATCAAAAAGGATAAAATACCTAGAAAAAAACCTAACGAACGGAGTGAAAGATCTATACCCTGAAAACTACAAGGCACTCATGAGAGAAATTAAAGAAGATACCAATAAATGGAAACACATCCCATGCTCATGGATAGGAAGAATTAATATTGTTAACATGGCTATCCTGCCTAAAGCAATCTACAGATTCAATGAAATCCTTGTTAAAATACCAAATGCATTCTTCAATTAACTAGAGCAAATAGTTCTAAAATTCATATGGAACCACAAAAGACCCTGAATAGCCGAAGCAATCCTGAAAAGAAAGAACATAGCGGGGAGGATTATGCTCCCTGAGTTCAACCTCTACTACAAAGCCACAGTAATCAAGACAATTTGGTACTAGCACAAGAACAGACTGATAGACCAATGACTGGAGAGGCCAGATATAAACCCAAGCATATATGGTCAGTTAATATACGATAAGGGAGCCATGTATATAAAATGGGGAAATGACAGCCTCTTCAACAACTGGTGTTGGCCAAGCTGGACAGCTACATGCAAAAGCATGAAACTGGATTATTGTTTAACCCCTTGCACAAAAGTAAACACAAAATGGACGACAGACCTGAATGGAAGTCATGAAACCATAGAACTCTTAGAAGAAAACATAGACAAAAAATCTCTTCAATATAAAACATGGCAACTTTTTCTTGAATGCATCTCCTCAGTCAAGGGAAACAAAATAAAAAATGAACACATGAGACTATATCATGCTAAAAGGCCTCTGTACAACAAAGTACACCATCAGTAGAACAAAGAGGCATCTAACAGTAAGGGAGAACATATTTGTTGTTTCTTTTTGGGGGGGGGCCATCACGGTTCTCTTGCGATGTGCAATTCTTTTTTTTAATATTTTATTTTGGTATCATTAATCTACAATTACATGTGCAATATTATGGTTATTAAACTAACCCCTTCGTCAGGTCCCCCCCACCAACCCCATTACAGTCACTGTCCATCAGCGTAGTGAGATGCTACAGAATCACTACTTGTCTTCTCTGAGTTGTACAGCCCTCACCGTGCCCCCTCAACATTACATCTGCTAATCGTAATGCCCGTTTTTCCCCCTTCTCCCTCCCTTCCCACCCATCTTCCCCAGTCCCTTTCCCTTTGGTAACTATTAGTCCGTTCTTGGGTTCTGTGAGTCTGCTGCTGTTTTGTTCCTTCAGTTTTTTTCTTTGTTCTTATACTCCACATATGAGTGAAATCATTTGACAGTTGTCTTTTCCGCTTGTCTTATTTCACTGTGCATAATATCCTCTAGCACCATCCATGTTGTTGCAAATGGTAGGATTTGTTTTCTTCTTATGGCTGAATAATATTCCATTGTGTATATGTACCACCTCTTCTTTATCCATTCATCTACTGATGGACACTGAGGTTGCTTCCATTTCTTGGCTATTGTAAATAGTGCTGTAATAAACATAGGGGTGCCATCTGTCTTTTTGAAACTGGGCTGCTGCATTCTTAGGGTAAATTCCTAGGCCTGGGATTCCTGGGTGAAACGGTATTTCTTTTTTTCAGTTTTTTGAGGAAGCGCCATACTGCTTTCCACAATGGTTGAGCTAATTTGCATTACCCCAGCAGTGTAGGAGGGTTCACTTTTCTCCACATACTCGCCAACTTTTGTTGTTGTTTGTGTTTTGGATGTTGGCCATCCTTACTGGTGTGAGATGATATCGCACTGTGGTTTTAATATGCATTTCTCTGATGATAAGCGATATGGAGCATCTTTTCACGTACCTGTTGGCCATCTGAATTTCTTCTTTGGAGAAGTGTTTATTCATGTCCTCTGCCCATTTCTTAATTCGATTATTTGCTTTTTGTTTGTTGAGGTGCGTGAGTTCTTTATACATTTTGGATGTGAACCCCTTATCAGATACATCATTTACGAATATACTCTCTCATACTGTAGAATGTCTTTTTGTTCTACTGATAGTGTCCTTTGCTGTACAGAAGCTTTTCAGCTTGATATAGTCCCAGTTGATCATTTTTGCTTTTGTTTCCCTTGCCCGGGGAGATATATTCATGAAGAAGTCACTCATGTTTATGTCCAAGAGATTTTTGCCTCTGTTTTTTTCTAAGAGTTTTATGGTTTCATGACTTACATTCAGGTCTTTGATCCACCTTGAGTTTACCTTTGTGTATGGGGCTAGACAGTAGTCCAGCTTCATTCTCTTACATGTAGCTTTCCAGTTTTGCCAACACCAACTGCTGAAGAGGCTGCCACTCCCCATTGTATATCCAAGGCTACGTTATCAAATATTAATTGACTGTATATGTTTCACTTAATGTTTGGATTTTCTATTCTGTTCCACTGGTCTGTGGGTCTGTTTTTGTGCCAATACCAAATTGTCTTCATTACTGTGGCTTTGTAGTAGAGCTTGAAGTCAGGGAGTGTAATTCCCCGTTTTATTCCTCCTTCTCAGGATTGCTTTGGCTATTCGGGGTCTTTTGTGGTTCCATATGAATTTTAGAATTATTTGTTCCAGTTCATTGAAGAAAGCTGCAGGTATTCTGAGAGGGATTGTGTTGAATCTGTAGATTGCTTTAGGTAGTATAGCCATTTTGAAAATATTTATTCTTCCTAGCCAAGAGCATGGGAAAAATTTCCATTTGTTAGTGTCCTCTTTAATTTCTCTTAGGAGTGGTCTTGTAGTTTTCAGGGTATAGCTCTTTCACTTCCTTGGTTCGGTTTATTCCTAGGTATTTTATTCTTTTTGATAACAATTGTGAATGGAATTCTTTTCCTGATTTCTCTTTCTGTTAGTTCATCGTTAGTGTATAGGAAAGCAACAGATTTCTGTGTGTTAATTTTGTATCCTGCAACTTTGCTGAATTGAGATATTAGTTCTAGTAGTTTTGGAGGGGAGTCTTTGTGGTTTTTTTTTTAATATAATTTATTTTATTATCATTAATTTACAGTTACATGTGCAATATTACGATTATTAAACTACCCCTTCATCAGGTCCCCCCCACCAACCCCATTACAGTCACTGTCCATCAGCGTAGTGAGATGCTATAGAATCACTACTTGTCTTCTCTGAGTTGTACAGCCCTCCCGTGCCCCCCCAACATTACGTCTGCTAATCGTAATGCCCCTTTTTCCCTCTTATCCCTCCCTTCCCGCCCATTTTCCCCAGTCCCTTTCCCTTTGGTAACTATTAGTACGTTCTTGGGTTCTGTGAGTCTGCTGCTGTTTTGTTCCTTCAGTTTTTTTCTTTCTTCTTATACTCCACATATGAGTGAAATCATTTGATACTTGTCTTTTTCGGCTTGGCTTATTTCACTGAGCATAATGCCCTCTAGCTCCATCCATGTTGTTGCAAATGGTAGAATTTGTTTTCTTCTTATGGCTGAATAATATTCCATTGTGTATATGTACCACTTCTTCTTTATCCATTCATCTACTGATGGACACTTAGGTTGCTTCCATTTCTTGGCTATTGTAAATAGTGCTGCAATGAACATAGGGGTGCATCTGTCCTTTTCAAACTGGGCTGCTGCATTCTTAGGGTAAATTCCTAAGAGTGTAATTCCTGGGTCAAATAGTATTTCTATTTTGAGTTTTTTGAGGAACCTCCATACTGCTTTCCACAATGGTTGAACGAATTTGCAGTCCCACCAGCAGTGTAGGAGGGTTCCTTTTTCTCCACATCCTCGGCACCATTTGTTGTTGTTTGTGTTTCAGGAGTTGGCCATCCTCACTGGTGTGAGGTGATATCTCATTGTGGTTTTAATCTGCATTTTTCTGATGATTAGCGATGTGGAGCATCTTTTCATGTGCCTGTTGGCCATCTGAATTTCTTCTTTGGAGAAGTGTCTATTCATGTCCTCTGCCCATTTCTTAATTGGATTATTTGCTATCTGTTTGTTAAGGTGCATGAGTTCTTTATATATTTTGGATGTCAACCCTTTATCACACACGTTTTTTATGAATATATTCTCCCATACTGTAGGATGTCTTTTTGTTCTACTGATGGTGTCCTTTGCTGTACAGAAGCTTTGCAGCTTGATACAGTCCCACTTGTTCATTCTTGCTTTTGTTTCCCTTGCCCGGGGAGATATGTTCATGAAGAAGTTGCTCATGTTTATGTCCAAGAGATTTTTGCCTATGTTTGTCTTTGCAGTTTTTTATGTACAATATCATGTCTTCTGCAAATAATCACACTTTGACTTCTTCTTTACCAAACTGGACACCTTGTATTTCTTTGTTTTGTCTGATTGCCGTGGCTAGGACATCCAGTACTAGAGAGAGGGTGGAGAGAGAGGGTATCCATGTCTTGTTCCTGATCTTAGATGAAAAGCTTTCAGCTTCTTGCTGTTAAGTATGATGTTAGCTGTGGGTTTGTCATATATAGCCTTTATGATGCTGAGGTACTTGTCCTCTATACCCATATTGTTGAGAGTTTTAATCATGAATGGATGCTGAATTTTGTCAAATGCTTTCTTAGCATCAATGGAGATGGTCATGTGGTTTTTGTTCTTCTTTTTGTTGATGTGGTGGATGATGTTGTTGGATTTTCGAATGTTGTACCATCCGTGCATCCCTGGGATGAATCCCACTTGATCATGGTGTATGATCCTCTTGATGTATTTTTGAATTCGGTTTGCTAATGTTTTGCTGAGTATTTTTGCATCTACGTTCTTCAGGGATATTGGTCTCTAATTTTTTTTATTGGTGAGGTCTTTGCCTGGTTTTGGTATAAGAGTGATGCTGGCTTCATAGAATGAGGTTGGAAGTATTCCCTCCTCTTCTATTTTTTGGAAAACTTTAAGGAGAATGGGTGTTATTTCTTCTCTATATGTCTGGTAGAATTCAGAGGTGAATCCATCTGGTCTGGGGGTTTTGTTCTTGGGTAGTTTTTTGATTACCGATTCAATTTCGTTGCTGGTGATTGGTCTGTTTAGTTTTTCTGTTTCTTGTTTGGTCAGTCTTGGAAGGTTGTATTTCTCTAAAAAGTTGTCCATTTCTTCTATGTTTTCCAACTTGTAAGCATATAGATTCTCATAATGTTCTCTTATAATTGTTTGGATTTTTGTGGGGTCCGTCGTTATTTTTCCTTTCTCATTTCTGATTCTGTTTATGTATGTAGATTCTCTTTTTCTCTTAATGAGTCTGGCTAGGGGTTTATCTATTTTGTTTATTTTTTCAAAGAACCAGCTCTTGGTTCTTTGATTTTTTCTATTGTTTTATTCTTCTGAATTTTATTTATTTCTTCTCTGATCTTTATTATGTCCGTCCTTCTGGTGACTTTGGGCCTCATTTGTTCTTCTTTTTCCAATTTCAGTAATTGTGTCTTTAGACTATTCATTTGGCATTGTTCTTCCTTCTTTAAATAGGCCTGGATTGCAATATACTTTCCTCTTAGAACTGCCTTTGCTGCGTCCCACAGAAGTTGTGGCTTTGTGTTGTTGTTGTCATTAGTCTCTATATATTCTTTGATTTCTGTTTTGATATGGTTGTTAACCCATTGATTAATTAGGAGAGTGTTGTTAAGTCTCTATGTATTTGTGAGCCTTTTTGATTTCTTTCTAAAATTTATTTCTAGTTTTATACCTTTGTGATCTGAGAAGTTGGTTGGCAGAATTT
Organism: Smutsia gigantea; assembly: GCA_032199065.1. Taxonomy (NCBI): domain Eukaryota; kingdom Metazoa; phylum Chordata; class Mammalia; order Pholidota; family Manidae; genus Smutsia; species Smutsia gigantea. The sequence goes on along the minus strand of JAVSCE010003654.1, from coordinate 1,775 downwards.
CAATATTTTTGACTTTACTGAGGTTCTTTTTGTGGCCAAGTATGTAGTCTATTCTGGAAAATGTTCCATGTGCACTTGGGAAGAATATGTATCCTATTGCTTTTCGGTGTAGAGTTCTGTAGATGTCTGTTAGTTCCATCTGTTCTAGTGTGTTTTTCAGTGCCTCTGTGTCTTTACTTATTTTCTGTCTGGTTGATCTGTCCTTTGGAGTGAGTGGTGTGTTGAAGTCTCCTAAAATGAATGTTTTGCTTTCTATTTCCTCCTTTAATTCTGTTAGTATTTTTTCACATATGCCAGCACTCCTGTGTTGGGTGCATAGATATTTATAGTGGTTATATCTTCTTGTTTGACTGACCCCTTTACCATTATGTAATGTCCTTCTTTATCTCTTGCAATTTTGTTCGTTTTGAAGTCTATTTTGTCTGATATAAGTACTGCAATACCTGCTTTTTTCTCCTTGTTGTTGGCATGAAATATATTTTTCCCTCCCTTCACTTTTAGTCTGGGGATATCTTTAGGTTTGAGGTGAGTCTCTTGTAAGCAGCATATTGATGGGTCTTGCTTTTTTATCCATTCTGTTACTCTGTGTCTTTTGATTGGTGCATTCAGTCCATTTACATTTAGGGTGTTGTAATTATTGGCATTGGTGGCTTTAGATTCATGGTTACCAAAGGTTCAAGGGTTGTTTCTTTACTATCTAACAATGTAACTTAACTTTCTTGTTAAGTTATTGTAAACAAGTCTGATTTTCTTTATTTTTCTCCCTTCTTATTCTTCCTCCTCCATTCTTTATATACTAGGTGTTTTTGTTCTTTGCCTTTAGTTAGTATTTGGATGGTCTGCTTTCTTTGCTATGATTTTATTTTCTCTGGTGACATCTTTGTAGCCTTAGGAGTGCTTCCCTCTAGAGCAGTCCATTTAAGATATCCTGTAGTGGTGGTTTATGAGAGGCAAACTCTCTCAACTTTTGTTTGTCTGGAAATTGTTTAATCCCTCCATCATATTTAAATGATAATCGTGCTGGATACAATATTCTTGGTTTGAGGCCCTTCGGTTTCATTACGTTAAATATATCATGCCATTCTCTTCTGGCCTCTAAGGTTTCTGTTGAGAAGTCTGATGATAGTCTGATGGGTTTTCCTTTGTAGGTGATCTTTTTTCTTTATCTGCCTTTAATACTCTGTCCTTACCTTTGATCTTTGCCATTTTAATTATTATGTGTCTTGGTGTTGTCTTTCATGGGTCCCTGTGTTGGGAGATCTGTGGGCTTCCGTGGACTATGCGAGTATTTCCTTCCCCAGCATGGGGAAGTTTTCAGCAATTATTTCTTCAAAGACACTTTCTATCCCTTTTTCTCTCTCTTCTTCCTCTTGTACTCCTATAATGAGAATACTGTTCCATTTGGATTGGTCACACAGTTCTCTTAATATTCTTTCATTCCTAGAGATCCTTTTATCTCTCTCTGCCTCAGCTTCTCTGTATTCCTGTTCTCTGATTTCTATTCCATTAACAGTCTCCTGCATCTCATCCAGTCTGCTGCTAAGCCCAACGATCACTTTTCTCATTTCTGCATTGTCTTTCCTCACTTCCCTCACTTCCTCCCTCAGCTCTTGCATATTTCTCTGTAGATCCATCAGCATGGTTATGACTTTTGTTCTGAATTCTTTTTCAGGAAGATTGTGCATTTCCATCCCTTAAGGTTCCCTCTCTGGTGTTGTCTGGGTCTGGGTAAGTTTTGTTTGTACCATATTCCTCTGTCTTTTCACGGCGATAGA
>JAVSCE010003653.1:0-10556 GCA_032199065.1 Smutsia gigantea | reverse complement strand
AGGTTATTTAAAGTGTACATCACAATGATTTGATTCCAGTCCAGTCTTTTGAAGAATCATCTAGGTTCCTTTTGCCTTCTTCATACTGCTGAGCAGAAAACTCCCACTTCCCTCAAAAATCTAGTGGCAGTGAGCTTCTTGAGTACTTTCCCCTTCTCCTCTAGCCTTGGTTCCAACACACCAATTTTGATCAAGCTGTCATGGAGACAAACATGCCCCATGGCCCATGGGTCATCAGGACAAATTCCTCAGAGTGCAGACCCCCTGGGTTACAGTTTAAACTAGAATATAGTGTCTTTTCTCCCAGAAACGTTTCTAGTAACTCAGCAAAAACTATCTGAACTCCAACAATTTGTACTAGATAGAGGCTGCTTGTATTTTATCTGGCATCACCCTTTTCTTATATGCTAATGGAAAGCTGCCAGAGTATATCAGGAATGAAGAAAGTTTCTAGAGCTTCTTCAGTACACAATCAACACCAGTCTTCAGCACCTGCATTATCATACTCATTATCATAAATGATATTCACTGAAACATAACCATGGGCAACAACTGTGGTAAGTGTTCTACACTTATTCTCAGCTAATTCTTTCCAACCTTGAGAGGTAGGAATTACTACATTTAGACTGTGGGTAAACTGAAACTTAGAAAAGCTAAGAAAACAACAAAAATCGTAGCAATCGTAAACTGAATAGCTGGAATTTGTAACTAGGTCTGTCTCATGCACCTAGCACCCAGTACAATACCTCTTAGAGATACCCAGATCATGCAGCACACCAAGATATGTCTTCCTCATATATCTTCCTCCTTAATAAGATTTTTGCTTAAGATGAAATAGTGAAATAAATGATCTCTTGGTCTTTCCAACTCTTAGATTCTGTGAACCCAGTTATGAACCTTGCCCTCCACAAGCCTGAGAAATAATAGTGTTTTGGAAAATGTATGAAGAGTAAGCCAGACCCCACACTTCCATGATGAGAAACATTGATTCCAGAGCTGCAGCCAAGCGGGTCTTGCTTTTAGTTTGAAAGAAACTTTACGTTACACAATAAACCAGATGGAAACATCAATGATCATATTTGCCAACATGGCTCAGTGCACTTTAGCAGAGAGTTACCAAGCCCTTGTCATGATGAAAAGGAAATTGGAAGGAGGTCAAGTGTTATCATCCCCTTGTACATTGATCCAATGCTGTGGGTTTTGGATCATTTGCTATAAATTCATTTTTCCACCTCATCATTTTGTAAAGTTTGGGTTGTTTGCTAGCTGTGTGGCTTGTAATATAAGGGACATAGAAGAAAGTTCCTCTGAAAAAGGAACTTATTAAGGAAACAAAAATAGAGCTTATTATGTTGTTAACATATTTGATGTTGGATAGTATCTTTTAAAATGATAACATTATGGTGGATAATGCCCATAGAAGAATGCAGGATACTGGATTTTTCTAAAAGGTCATGAACATTTGCATGTAGTAAGTACAATTAGAAAAATCCTGAAAAATATGACCAGAAAATGGTACTCAATCTTGTCTGTCATACACTCTTAATACCCAAGGTTTCAATGAGGCTTTATTGAAGTTATCATTTGATAAGTACCAAGGCTTTTAGATTTCCTCAAGGTTATAGAAACAAAATCCAATCAGCCATTTCTATATTAAATGACAATGCAAAATATCTTACGTCTCTGCATAGTTTTGCCACTTTCTAATGCTATTTTCACAAAAACTGCCAATGACACTGCATTAACAAGTTTTATTTTTGTCAGATATTTCATGTGCCTATCCATATGCAATTACAAACTGAAAAAAAAACAAAATCATAAGCCATGTGTCATGCGTAAAATAACCATTACTTTTCCTCAAATGTTACTAAACTAATTCTCAATTCTTTATTGGTTCTTTTGAAGTCAAATATGTGCAGTAAGTCTCACTGACTAAAAACAGAGGCATAAAATAACTGATAAACACTTAAATTAGTGTCTGGAAGGTGAGTGAAATTAGTATTTCCAAACTGGACTCAAAATTCATTAAGCAAAATTGTATCTTCTACAGTGCTGACGGGAGAAATCTATATTATTTAAGACCAGATGGACATAAGATGTTACACAACTGTTCCACTAATTTTCTCAATGGCTAATTAAAAAAAAATCCTCTACCAGGGAAACCGAAAAAACCATGCCTTTCATTTTGATCCCAATATACAGAACCCTGTGTTACTCTCCACCCCTGATAAGCTCATCAATGGATTATAATAGTTGTTTCTTCCTACACTTTTGCCAGGTCAGGCAGCAGCGTTATTCCATTGAAAGCACAGCACTAAACAAGGGTTTTATTATGGATGCACATACTCCAATGAGTGACAGACCTTTGCCTTAGAACTTTGAGTCGTGGGATACTGTTTCTTCTGGCTGCTCAGGTTTCAACCAGGTGACAAGCTGATGTGCACTCCTACTTCAAGCCAATAATCCAACACAGTGGGACTGCAAGGTGCTTACAGTGGTGACTAGATGCCTCTTCATGTGGCATATGGAGATAATATATTTTTCTGCTTGTGCACACGGTATACCATAGTCTTCAGAGATAGCAACATCCTTGGGTTCATCAGATGCTTAAAGAGAGTTGCAGTAGATAAAGAAGAGTCTTGCAATCCGATTTATGTAACTCTTAGGTTATATGTAGGCTCCTGAAGAGGAAGTACTGTTGACATACTCGTCTTTCATCTCTTCTGGCACAGGCTGGACTCATAGCAGGCATTTAGTATATTCTTGCTGACTTGTTTCATTGCTTGGACCCCTAGGCAGCATAATGACATACAAAGTATATGAGGTCGTGACAGTATTTATGCTGAGATTGGCTTCTGTTTGCTGGAAATAATCATGGATGAGATGGGGAAAAAAGGTAGAGGTGTGTGTGTGTGTGTGTGAAAGAGAGAGGGGGGTGGGGGTGGGGTAAACACTTCCTATCTGTGTTTCAGGAGCACGTATCGCTGCCAGTTTCAAGACTGCATGAAGGGCAAGTACCAAATCATTTAACAAATTCCATTTATTAGTTAAATGCCCATTTCTTGGAATAGGCTACAATTCTCTAATAGAGAAATTAATATTTCAAAATAAATATGTAACATCTGAATGCAAAGCATACAATAAAATACATTTAGTTATACAGTCATTATAGTATTTTGGAGTTAAAAGAGACCTCAAACATCATTTCTTTGAATTCCACTATCCACTATTTTGTGAATAAGAATATAAGGCTCAAAGAGGGGAGGGTAAATAAGGTCCCCAATGTCAAACATCCAGTAAGGATCAAGTAATCTGGACGTTTTAGTTCAGTGATCCTCGTACCTCTCCAGGCTGCCTTGCCTGCTTTGGGTCATTTTCCCATTTCCAACCTCCTGCTGCACGTCAGTGAACTCACCAAATTGGCAGGGATGGGAAACATCTTTTTCTGCCCTTCACTGGGTATATACAAATGATTTCTCCCAAGCCCTGTGATTTAGGAAGATATTCCTAACCCATATTTAAGTTTAATCGTTTGTAGATTTTATAATCAGTTTTATAATCACTTTTAATGATTTGCAGATTTAACGTTAAGAAATTTCAATGGATAGTTGGCTGTTCTTTCTTAATTCTATCCAACTTAGAGAAATACGTCTGTAAAACAGAGTTTTTAAAAGAAGGCCTATGACCTCTTTTTGTCTGAAAAAGAATCCAGGATAATTTATACTCTTGTAGACGCAGGATACTTGCTTTGGGGTGATAGCAAACGCAGCAGTTAAGATCATGCATACCAGAATACAAAGGAAAGCCTCACTTGGCTTTGTGTCTAGAAATTACAGTTGCTCAAAAAAAAAAATGAAGCTGTTTTTTTTTTTGCTATCATTAATCTACAATTACATGTGCAACATTATGGTTACTAGACTCCCCACATCATCAAGTCCCCACCACATACCCCATTACAGTCACTGTCCATCAGCATAGTGAGATGCTATAGAATCACTACTTGTCTTCTCTGTGTTATACTGCCTTCCCCATATCCCCCCCTACATGATGTGTGCTGATCGTAGTGCCCCTTTTTCCCCCATATCCTTCCTTCCCACCCATCCTCCCCAGTCCCTTTCCCTTTGGTAACTGTCAGTCCATTCTTGGGTTCTGTGAGTCTGGTGCTGTTTTGTTCCTTCAGTTTTTTCTTTGTTCTTATACTCCACATATGAGTGAAATCATTTGATACTTGTCTTTCTCCGCCTGGCTTATTTCACTGAGTATAATACCCTCTACCTCCATCCATGTTGTTGTAAATGGTAGGATTTGTTTTCTTCTCATGGCTGAATAATATTCCATTGTGTATATGTACCACCTCTTCTTTATCCATTCATCTACTGATGGACACTTAGGTTGCTTCTATTTCTTGGCTACTGTAAATAGTGCTGCGATAAACATAGGGGTGCATCTGTTTTTTTCAAATTGGGCTGCTGCATTCTTAGGGTAAATTCCTAGGAGTGGAATTCCTGGGTCAAATGGTATCTCTGTTTTGAGTTTTTTGAGGAACCTCCATACTGCTTTCCACAATGGTTTAACTAATTTGCATTCCCACCAGCAGTGTAGGAGGGTTCCCCTTTCTCCACATCCTTGCCAACATTTGTTGTTGTTTGTGTTTTGGATGTTTGCCATCCTTACTGGTGTGAGGTGATATTTCATTGTGGTTTTAATTTGCATTTCTCTGATGATTTGCGATGTGGAGCATCTTTTCATGTGCCTGTTGGCCATCTGAATTTCTTCTTTGGAGAAGTGTCTATTCAGATACTCTGCCCATTTTTTAGTTGGATTATTTGCTTTTTGTTTGTTCAGCTGCGTGAGCTCTTTATGTATTTTGGATGTCAACCCCTTATCAGATATGTCATTTATGAATATATTCCCCCATACTGTAGGATGCCTTTTTGTTCGACTGATGGTGTCCTTTGCTGTACAGAAACTTTCAGCTTGTTATAGTCCCACTTGTTCATTTTTGCTTTTGTTTCCCTTGCCTGGGGAGATATGTTCATAAAGAAGTTGCTCATGTTTATGTCCAAGAGATTTTTGCCTATGTTTTTTTCTAAGAGTTTTATGGCTTCATGACTTACATTCAGGTCTTTGATCCATTTTGAGTTTACTTTTGTATATGGAGTTAGACAGTAGTCCAGTTTCATTCTCTTACGTGTAGCTGTCCAGTTTTGCCAACACCAGCTGTTGAAGAGGCTGTCATTTCCCCATTGTATATCCATGGCTCCTTTATAATATATTAATTGACCATATATGCTTGAGTTTATATGTGGGCTCTCCAGTCAGCTCCATTGGTCTATGGGTCTGTTCTTGTGCCAGACCAAATTGTCTTGATTACTGTGGCTTTGTAGTAGAGTTTGAAATCAGGGAGTGTAATTCCCCCTGTTTAATTCTTCCTTCTCAGGATTACTTTGGCTATTTGGGGTCTTTTGTGGTTCCATATGAATTTTAGAACTGTTTTCTCTTGTTCGTTGAAGAATGCTGTTGGTATTTTGATAGGGATTGCATTGAATCTGTAGATTGCTTTAGGCAGGATGGCCATTTTGACAATATTAATTCTTCCTATCCATGAGCATGGGATGTGTTTCCATTTATTGGTATCCTCTTTAATTTCTCTTAGGAGTGTCTTACAGTTTTCCGGGTATAAGTCTTTCACTTCCTTGGTTAAGTTTATTCTTATGTATTTTATTCTTTTTGATGCAATTGTGAATGGAATTTTTTTCCTGATTTCTCTTTCTGCTAGTTTACAGCTAGTGTATAGGAATGCAACAGATTTCTGTGTATTAATTTTGAATCCTGCTACTTTGCTGAATTCAGTTATTAGGTCTAGTAGTTTTGGAGTGGATTCTTTAGGGTGTTTTATGTACAATATCATGTCATCTGCAAACAGGGACAGTTTGGCTTCTTCCTTGCCAATCTGGATGCGTTTTATTTCTTTGTGTTGTCTGATTGCTGTGGCTAGGACCTCCAGAACTATTTTGAATAAAAGTGGGGAGAGTGGGCATCCTTGTCTTTTTCCTGATCTTAAAGGAAAAGCTTTCAGCTTCTTGCTGTTAAGTATAATGTTGGTTGTGTGTTTGTTATATATGGCCTTTATTATGTTGAGGTACTTTCCCTCTATACCCATTTTCTTGAGAGTTTTTATCATGAATAGATGTTGAATTTTGTCAAATGATTTTTCAACATCTATGGAGATGATCATGTGGTTTTTGTCCTTCCTTTTGTTGATGTAGTTGATGATGTTGATGGATTTTCGAATGTTGTACCATCCTTGCATCCCTGGGATGAATCCCACTTGATCATGATGAATGATCTTTTTGATGGATTTTTGAATTCGGTTTGCTAATATTTTGTTGAGTATTTTTGCATCTATGTTTATCAGGGATATTGGTCTGTTGTTTTCTTTTTTTTGTGGTGTCTTTGCCTGGTTTTGGTATTAGAGTGATGTTGGCCTCGTAGAATGAGTTTGGGAGTATTCCTTTCTCTTCTACTTTTTGGGAAACTTTAAGGAGAATGGGTATTAGGTCTTCACTAAATGTTTGATAAAATTCACCAGTGAAACCATCTGGTACAGGCATTTTGTTCTTAGGTCATCTACATATTGTAACAATGTTTTTGGAGAACTCAAATTATAGGTGAGGATGTCCTGACTCAGGGACAGCAGAAACTCACATACATTGAGAAAACAAAAGAAACAACTCTTAGTAATAGAGATAAAATTCCCCTCAACAGTTCCTAATGAATCACTATCCTAATTTTAATATTAGGATAGATTTAACAAAGCTATTTAATTTATATTCTAAATTACTATTATAGTAGCCTAAGAGTTTCTTGGTTGCCAAATTATACTTGATTTATATTGAGCTCTTAGGCAACTTAAACTCAGGGCATTTTGTTTTGTGGGTTGGTTTGTTTAATTTCAGCTTTTCACCTGAATTTTAAGGCAATTCTTCCTTATCATACAATAGATCTTTCAAATGTATATACTAAATGTTATATTGCAAACTAGTAGTTACACTCTATGCTCTAGTAGTCTGCATGTAAGAAATTCAGGCATTCCATTTGTCTTTAACCAATTCTCTCTCTCTTTCTCTCTTTCACGCACACATGTGCACACACATGTACACTATGGTTGCCTATTTACCTGTGAAAACTCCTTGGACATAGTTATTCAACAGAAAATATAATTTTTTCCCATGCCTCATTTTTCTAAGTTTTCATGGTTGGCTTCACAAGATTTAGCTGCACTTGAAATCCTAGAAATATGTGGAGCATTTCCCTAACCTACTTTTTTTAGACTCCTTTGAACAAAATGAATGATATCTGTTTGGTGGTGTGATTTGTTCTTAATAAAGCTTAGAGGGTCTTGGTGACCACTGATGCTTTTTGTTGTTCTTGTGTTCACAAACCATGGGCCTGACAATCCATTCTGGAGATGATTTGTACACAGAAACCAAAGTTATTTATCTTTAGAGGTCCGGTTCTACCCTTTCACTGTAGGATCTGGTGTCCTGCACTCTCATTCTCAGGACATCTGAAACATGGCTCAGAGTTCTACCATTGCTTCAGCAAGAACTTCCTAAAATGATTCTCAAACTTGACTGCTCATTAGTATCACCTGCAGAGATTTAAAATAAACAGAAGTCAGAGATTCTTATTGAATTGGTCTGGAAAGTGGTGTGGACACTGGGAATTTTACAAATCCCCTGGTGATTCCAATGTGCAGCCAAGGGTGGAAATACTATCCATTTCAGCTCTCTCTGGACCTCTGCATTTTCTCTGATGGTGTAACTCTGGGGAGAGGGAATCCCAGGGTAAAATACCTCTAAAACTGAAATCAGTCAAAGGGAGAAATAAAGTTTAAAACCCATTTATTGCTTACAAACTGTGGTCCAGTGGCCATCTCTCTCTTTTTCCAACAGAAGCATGTGAAACCTCCCCCAACCTCTCACTTTTAGATAAGCCCTTGGTCGCCCAGGTAATTACCCATTGATATGGAGATGAACTATTTCTCTCCACCCCTTAGGAATGCCTGTTAATATGGAGATGCACTGAAGCCAGGCTAGAGATTCTGGAAATACTGCAATTTAACCCACAGATGGATAGAATGGAAACAAGTTAGAAATTGCTCTTTCAAAAACAACAGAGGAAATGGCTTTCTTGGGGGCATATTGATGATTATAATAAGGCAGGAGCAATATCTGATTATATGCATGCCCAGTCCTACTGCTAGTATGCTAGGACCCTGCAACTGTCAGTGTGGTCCTGGGACCATCACCTGAGAGTTGTTGAAAATGAAGAATTTCAGCCCTCACCCCAAATATTGGGAATCAGAGCATGTCTTTTAACAAGATTTTTTGGGTGATGTTTATGCATAATAAAACTTGAGACTCAGTACTCTAGTAGGCTCTGTTCCCTTGGCAATTTCTCTATGCCAAGTACTAGGTGAGGCACATCAGCCCCATTATAAAGGCCTTGGAAGTAAAGAGGGGAGAGAGAGAAGCCAATCAAAGATGAATTACTGAAAAGAATACAGTCTTGCAAATAAATTCCAAAATATACCCACAACCAGGGTGAATTTCAAATCTGTCAAGGAAGTATGTATGTGGCAAAAATAAGTAATAATTATTATTGTTAATTTATGAAGCATTCATTTTTTTCTTTGTTTTGGTGATTATAGTTGTGTATGCATGCTCCATAGCTCTCCAGCGCTACCTCAGTACTCAAATGGGGACAATTTGCTCCCCAGGGGGCATTTGGCATTTTGGTTGTCACAACTGGGGAGGATGTGTGCAAGTGGCACCTAGAGGGTAGAGGCCAGGAAAGCTGTTCCCAGGGATACATCTTACCATACACAGGACACACCCCCATAACCAAAAATTATTGGGACCCATATGTGCATAATACAACTAATGTTGAGGAACCATGTTGTAAGCATATCAATTTAGGGAGATATGTGTATATGTAGACACACACACACATATATAATTTCTTGAAGAGGCCAATTCTATACTTAAAAGAGTGGAATAAGACTGTTAAAAAAATTCCTCTGGAAAATCACTCCATTATGGGAAGCCAAATTATATGGATAATGGAATAGAAGAGTGATCTCAAGATGTGCAAGTTGGCATGAAAGCATATGCAGCCCTGGGGTATAAAGTTCATTTTCCTAGTGCATGCAAAAACATTGCTGATTTGCACTGTAAAAGTAGTCCAGTAACATCCCACTGTCTGGTTTTTGGTTCTCCTTTCTGTTAAAAGTGTCAAAACCCAGTAACACTTAGTAAGCACCATCATGCTGGTGGCACTGAATTAAGCACTTCACAGAGGTCAGTTCTCTATCAGCTGTTTGTGGGATTAATTCACAATTTGTAAAATGCACAATTGTGAAACTTTCAGAGAAGTTCTCCTAGTTGTGCTCTTTGTTGTTATTTCATGTGATCGTGTTTAGTCTGTTAGGAGTTGTTGAAGCTCTGCTGAGGAAAACCAGTGTCACAGTGTGGACGCATCTGCCAGCTTTGGAAACTGATAGGACCCCATGTGTAGAAATGGGGTCTGTTAACTGTCAGAGCCAGGACTCCATAGCGAGGTCCACACAGGCAGTGACAGAGGCAGTTTTTAGGGCTATGAAAGCTGAGAAAAGGTAGAGACCTAGCACAAGCAGTCTGGCAGGCTGATGGTGCTGGCCTCCTTAATTTCTCTGCTCCTTACCTAGGCTTATTCTAAGTCTACTGTTGCCAAAGTTCAGAACACATCTTTTAGCAGTGCTTTGATGATTCTGTGTTGTGCTCGAGGAAAGTATTAGACCTTCTAGTAACAATGTTCTGTCTAAAAATGGAAAGCAATGAGGTTTGCTAATGACTCATATATGACTTTCACACTTGGTTTGTCTGCCAGATGTTCAAGTGCCACACTGTGTCCTGGGAAAAACCTGGAGTCCATCCACAGCTGTGACTTTACTAGGTCCTTTGCCTTCAACATATTTCAACGTATTGTGGATTAAAGCCACTCGGGTACATAATTTTACCACCTCAAATGGTCGAATCTTCACAATATTGTTTATTGGAATGGAGTAGGAGCATATCTTTTGTTCCCCAACAGGATTTACTGGTTTACTCCTGACAAAGAACAAAATAAGAAGTTGAAATTAGTATCAACTTTTTCTTTTACAAAAGGATTGGAGTTAATTTGCTGACCTTTTCAGGAATGACCGGGGACTGTCAGGAGCTGCTACATTGCGGGCATTTAAAGACACACATACATTCACATGTAATCTGTCACTTAATATTAAGTGGGATTTTTTTAAAGAATGAGGCAATGATGTTGCTGAAAATCACTCGTGCTATGTAGAGGATAGTATACAAAAACTGGGGGGATTCCCCCCCCCACATTAATGGGTAGTTTTGTTGCTGAGAAAGATGCGTCACATATAAAAACTGAAATCTAGTTACTTTAAAAACTAGACTTCAATTTTATAAATTATTAAAAAATATCCCAAAGGAAGAGTTTCAGTGGAATAT
>JAVSCE010003651.1:0-52708 GCA_032199065.1 Smutsia gigantea | reverse complement strand
ATCTTCTTGTCAAAGACCTGTGAGTGGAAGTGAGATGTGCCACTTCTTGCCCAAAACACTTTAAAGTTGGCACATGACCTTCCAACTTTCTCTTCTTTTGGCAACCATGGAGATCTTGTGATGAGATGGCAGAACCACAAGATGGAAATGGCCTCATCACACCACATGGGGGGAACTGCTCTAGTAAGTCCTTTGAACCTGCATTAGAGTTCGAATAACCAAGGAATAAACTTTTGTTGTTTAAATCCCTTAGTTTTGGTGTTGTATTCATTGCCACAGTGCCATCTCACCTATCCTAATTCAATAGTCTTTATATCTCTATTTAGCCTTTTATTATGTTGAATTGTAATAATGTGATAATTATTTTTCTCCTATACTACAAACCCTTGAGGCCAGATACTCTGCCTTATTTTGAACATAACACAGTGTTATGACCAAAACTGAACTTGTGGCATATTGAACTTGGCATCCACAAACTTTACTCCCAGACCTGCTCTCCTTCCAGTGTTTCCTGTCTCAATGACATTACCCTTAACCCTCACTCAATCCAGAGTCTGGAAGTATCTTTCTCATTGTCTTCTTAATCTTTTAAGTAAAAAAATACTTAGTACTTATTTTACCTCCTAAGTATATCTTAGGTGTGCCATATTTCTCTCACCTCTCATTGGTATCAATATTTAAAACAAAACAAGAAAAAAAATCCTTGGTCTTTAATTTCAGATGATCTGGAATATAAGACATATTTCATATGAATGAAATCAGGCACATGTGTGAATTTATTCTTTGTGTGTCACTAACCATTGCCCTGAGTCTGCTTGTGCTAAGAGGGACTCTTTCCTTACCTGTTCTGCCACTGCAGTGGGAAACACATTTTCTTTTCTGAAGCTCCAGTGCTGCGGTGTAATTATGTATCTCATATGAGGGGATAGGACGGATCAGGAGGGTAGCCTGATGACAATGAATCTTCCATGCATTCAGACATTGATATGATATTTTCATAATGAGCTGTCTTTAGAGGCATGTTCCAGAATAATAAATATTCCAGTATTTCAGAATAATGTGAAGCTATCCTGTTACTTAAAATGATCCTGTATACAAAATGAGGGGAAAGTACTGTAATTCTTACTTCATATAACTTATGTCCATGAAAATGTTTAAATGTTACACATGCTGAGTAAAGAATGCCATTCTAAAAATTATAGAAATTAAACTTTAAATACCTAAAATCACAAGATTCAGAGCTGGCACATAGGATTTTCGCATCTGTTGTTGTGACTACTTGAGCTTTATTGAGTTACTAAGGAGTTACTTTTATTGGTACATTTTAGATGTCAGTGAATATTAGATTGTGATAAACAATCATATTAAGATATAATGTACTCCTATTTTTGGGTTCTACAAGTGATTAAGAAAAAGCAAGCTCATCTTCAGTCCTCACAAAGAGTCACAATTTCTGAGATATGGTAGGTTCATTTTGTGCCTATTGAAACAGAGTGAAGGTAATTTTTAACAATGGTATTAGCTCAGGCTGCCTTAACGAACATCATACACTGGGTGGCTTAAACAACAGAAATGTATTTTCTCACATTTTGGGAGGCTTGGAAGTCCAAGATGAGGGTGCTGTCCAATTTGTTTTCTGGTGAGAGCTCTCTTCCCGTCTTGAAGACTATTAGCTTCTCCATGTGTACTCACACGGCAGAAAGAGAAAGAAGAGGGAGAGAGAGAGATAGACAGAGAAAGAATGAGAAGGAGAAAGGAGGGGGAAGCAGAGAGAGAGGGAAGAAGAGATTGAGAGAGAAAAAGCACTTGCTCTCTGATGTCTCTTCTTATACGGGCACCAATCCCATCGTATCAGGGCCCCACCCTTACAATTTCATCTAACTCTAATTATCTTCCCAAAGCCCCATCTCCAATTACCATCAACCTTGAAAGTTAAGGCTTCAACATATGAATTTGGGAGGTGGCAGGGGCAGGGGGTGGTACACACACACATTAAGTTCATAACAATAATTTAAAGGTTTTTTTTTTTTGAAACACTTCTGGCTGTCAGGAAATGCCATGCTGCCAGTTTCTAGATTCTACTTTTTTTTTTTAACATTCTGCTTGTTTTTATTTCCCAGACTTTAATAATTTGCTTTGACCTTCATTTTGTGACATACTGAGAAGAATTCTTGGTAAGCGGTTATTTTCTTTTCTTGGTTAGGAAGCCATATGGAATATTTTCACTTATTTGCCTTATGTAGTGATTGTATTGTATTCCTTCTTTATAGCCTCAAGTATTTTCTTTGCTAAAACTGCCATGTTGTCAGTTCCTTTCTATTCAGACTGTCCTTTCCACAACTCATTCCAGATAAGTGATCAATGCTTCCACTAGCACAAATATTCAGATGCTATTAAAAACAAAAAAAGGGTGCCTTATGCCTAAAAAGTTCTACTGATGCCTGTGTAAACTGGACATCCAAAAGACCATACAGCTCTTTGAAAGAAAGTACTTTGAAAGAAAATGTCATTCTTGTATTCAGTGAATATATACTCTGATGTCCAATTACTTCCTGGAAAGACTCTTCCCTAAAATTAGCCTGAGTCAGTATTAAATCTTGCTTTGGCAAAGCACATCCTGTGTGGTTAACAAGTGAGTATAGTGAACACCCAACAAAGATCAAAGGTGAAAGCTGGTAGAAAACTATTAGCCAAATATGATTGGATAAAGGATTTAAAGCCCTATACCTAAAATTGTGGCACAATAACACTTAAAAACAAGTTGAGGACTTCAGTTACTATATAATTTGTTAGACAGTTTAAAAAATGTATGTAGGGAGACGGTTCTTTGGTTTTCTGTCATTAAGCTTAGTGGGTTATTAGGCGACCCTGTCTGTAGACTTGGATGAAAATGGACCCTTTTCCCCTTCATGTGACACTAACACTGAATGAGCCTTGTCACTACAGCATATTTATGAAGTCCTTGAGTGGTTTAACATTAAAGTTTAACTTTAAAAATTAATAATACATGTTGCAGCCATGGAAAAAATAAACTCTGTGCATAACTTAGGCACACTGAAGTTTTCTTTTCCTCAGCTGATCTTATCTATAACAGTCATTTTTTTGTTACATAACTCAAACTAAAAATATAATGTGTATTTTTGTGTAATGATATTTGTCCTAAACATCATTTGTGGGTTATTTATTAGGCCTATAAATTATGTTTGTAAATTTTAAAAATTGGAAAGAACTTTATGAAGAGCAAAGCATCTATTTAGAAATAAGTGTCTCATTATTTCTGACATAATTATCAACCCCAGGTGAGTGTTAATTTGATAATATAATACATGTGACTGATGGGTTTAACACTGCCTGTGTCTTACAGTCAGTATAGTTGGGAGGCAGTGTTATATAATGGTGAAGACAAAGACTCCACAGCCAAACTGTCCATGTGTGAATCTCAGCTCTGCAACTTACTGGCTCCGTGATCCTGGGTACGTTACCAAGCCTCTTAGTGCCTCCATGTGTTCATCTATAAAATGGGATGATAGTAAAAATACCTACCTCATAGAGTTAGTGTCAAAAATACACTGAGAAAGTGTCATTGCTACCTAGAAAACTCCAAATAAGCATTTGTTATTATTATGTACAGTGGCTAGGAGCATGGCCTTGATCTAGTGTCCAGACATCTAAGCCCCTGAATGGCCTTGGACAAGTTACTTAATATTGCAGTGCCTTCATTTCTTTACCTGACAATGGGGATAATAACAGATAATACAGGCTAATAGAAATAGAGGCAGAATGCTTCAAGGAGTCCCTGGCACACTTAGTAAATATTAGCAATGGATATTACAATCACACTAGAGAGACTAAATCATATTCATGTCTCCTAAATATCAAATGAAATATGATATGACAAATATATCAAATGAAAAAATGTTATATCTTCTTTCACCAGCATGGACAATAACTTGAGGTCACATATTTTTAGTAGTAACCTGACTCTAAACATCTATTCTGCTTACTATGAGAATGTTTTTCCTTTTCTGGGTCCCCATGTCATGGTAAGTCCAGGAACCCAGGAACTGTTACTCAGTCTGATCAGTTCTGATGACTGTTTTCTGCTACAGCAAGGCAGAGAGCTTCTGGTACCAGCTCTCCCTTTCCAACTTGTTGAAAGCACCGAGTCCTCTTCCTTACCTCCCTAAAGCAGGGAGACTCCATGATTCAAGGAAGACAATCATAATTACCAAGAATACATTTTGTAAGTCCCAGTCACTCAATTTTAAATAACAGTATAATAACAAACAGTATAATAACAAAGATGACTAGAAAACCCCCAAATATTTGGAAATTAAGCCCACATTTGTAAATATGAGTTAAATTAGAAATTGCAACAGAAATTAGAAAATACCTTGAATTGAATAATAATAATGATAATATGGCACATCAAAACCCATGGGATATAGCTAAACTGGTGTTTAAAGTAGTGTTGGAGAACCTATACTACTGGATATCACAATTTATTATAAAATTATAATAAAACAGACTACAAATACCTGAGAGAGACTACTTGGGCTTTTGATTGGTGACAAAAGTCATACTGTAGAGTAAAAGTGGAAAGAAGAGTCTTTAATAATGGTGATTTAGTAATAGCATAGCCATATAGAAAAATATATTTTGATCTCTACCTCACACCATACACAGAAATCAATTCTAGGTGGATTAAAGATTTAAATGTAAAAGATAAAGTTTCCAGATCATAGTATAGGAGGATATGCTAATAACCTTAATTTTTTAAAAATGTGAATACAAACAGCACTAATCTTAAAGTTCAGAATTAGATTACATTAAAATAAGGAATTTCTTTCATTAAAGGACACTTAAACTCTTAAATGAAATAGTATAATATCTGTGGTTTTTCTTAAAAATAACCGAGTGGTAATGGGAGGGAGCAAGGTGGGAAAGAAGTGAGGGAAGATAGCTGAAACAAGACTGGTTATGAATAATCTTTTTTGAAGCTGGGTTTCAGCATAATTCTCTCCACTTTTATTTATGTTTGAATTTTTCCATACATAAAAGTTTAAAAAGGAGAAACACTATTAAAGAGGGAAAAGAAACCAGAGTGAAAGAAGATATTTTATAATACAGAACTGGAAAAGGGGCCTATACCCAAAATATATAAAGAATTCCTACCTATCAATAAGAAAAGACAGTGAACATGACAGAAAGATGATTACACAAGTGGGTGCACTTTGCAGTGACAACTACTGAATCATACCCTTGGGATTTGTGCAATTTTTTTTTTGTTTGCAAATTGTACTTCAATAAAAGATGTCTATTCAAGAAAAAGTATAAGGTAGGCTAAGAGATGGAATTTCTAAATGAAAAAGTTATTTTAGTGTAATAGAATTGTGGATGAAAATTTTAACATCTTGCTTTAATTTGGTTGTTACCATAAATAAAATTTTGGTAGGAGGAAAAAATAATTTAGTGTTTGTTCAAATACATATAAAAACTAGAGGTGCAGGCCCTTGAGTTCTGTGCCAGGACTCCAGCAATTTCAGACAGAAAAAAAATTTCAAGCGAGTGTTCTAATAGCCTCCCAAAGGTCTTGCTCAAATAGCTGTGAAATTCTAATGTTGTACAATATAATTTCCAGGCACAACCTCCCAAGAAAAAAAAAACTGTTGCAATAAATATCTAAGTAGTTGAATGAGGTAATGAACTATAAGGCAATTAAATATTGGGAGAAAACTACCAATAATAACTTTGGTTTTGAAAGAATTACCCTTTCTTTCCTTTTAGAGTTGAATTTTCTAAATTGAGGTATGATTGACATATAACATTAACTTCAGGTGTACAACATAATTTGTATTTATTTCAAAATGGTCACCATCATCACAATGGTCACCACAGTGAGTCTAGTACCATCATTGCTACACAGTTACATATTTTTTTCCCTTGTGATGATAACTTTTAAGATATACTCTCTTAGCAACTTTCAAATAGGCAATATAGTATTCTTAACTATAGTCACCATGCTGTACATGTATCCTTTCTTTCTAACAATGTTTAGCCATTGGGGTCAACAACTTATTAAGAGTGTTCTGAGTTCTCACAATAAAACTATGTCATCTGCATGTAAAAGATTATTTATCTCTCTATACTCTACAGTGGGATGCAGTCTACATCTGGTTAGAATAACAAAAATTTTTGAGATGCTAAGTTCTCTGTTCCTTTGATGGGAAGATTTTGGGTCAGAAAAGGGTTGGGCTTTGCTCCTTATTTTGGGAAATATTTGCCTTGTTACTGCCTTTGTAATAAACTTCTAGTTTACATTTTATGAATTATGATATGTGTCCTTCTTTTCTCTCCTTTTTTAAACTAGTACCACAATATAAAGATGGCTAACAGTGGGTACATAAGGCTGGATGGAAGGAAGGGCTTTACCTCATACTAGAGGAATCCTGTCTTTACCTGAGGATGGCCACAAAAGCTATCTTATGCTTGGACTTGTACGAAAGACCCAGGCAGGATCTTTTAACCTAATACAAAGAGTCATGTGTAGTTAGTGTAACTTTGAAGAGGGATATTGTAATTCTCTTCCAGTATCACATTAATTTTTTCCTAATTTAATTGTCATTTGATAATCTAAAAACCTTGGAAGTTTGAAATAGCTCTTCCTTTCCCCCCTTCTCTACCATGACCTTTACACAACAGAAGAGGAAGCAGCTGTAGACAGGGAGCCAGAGAGGGCAGGCTCCCTTCTTGACATTACTGCTTGCTGGTCCATAGAAGTTACTTAACCTCTTTGAGCCTTTGTTTCCTCAGCTCTGCATAGTAATGTCCCCTGTTTCAGAGCTATTACATTTTGAAAAGTGTAAAACAGAATGTAAATATTGGCCACCATCATCATATTATTAGTAGTAATGGTTATCTTTAGATTGTGTTCTAAATATAAAAAATAAAGCATATAGTAGTGAGACTTGGGCTTGAGAAGAATACAGGGAAATGAGGTCAGAAAGATTAAGGAATGGAAAATAAACACACCAGTAATTATAAAAGGATTAAAAAAAGGCAAAGTTGCAGTCTTAAGAGGTCAGTGCAACCTTTTAAATTATTTTTCTAATTATATCACACATTCTCAATCTTGATGTAGTAGACATCTGTTGTTTTTTTACTGCCTTGTAACCTGCATCCTTCTAGCGAGTCTTTCCGCTTTTCCCAAACTCCATGGTTTTCTGGGCCAGGGTGGGGGTTGGGGGTGGAGGGTAAATGATGCTTAATCACGTTACTCTGTTCAGCTGGCTAGGAATGGGGATGCCCAGGGATTTGCAGATGACCCAAAGAAGGAAGATCAGTATCCGTCCTTCAAATTGTTTATATGGATCCTCATAGGGGGATATATCTCTTTTCTTTAGAGTACTAAGCGGGATTTTACAAAATTTGGAGCTCTTATGTTTGTACAATAAAGAACTACATCCCCTCATCCTACTTTCCTGCTGCATTAGAGGTATGGTGATTGGGCACTAAGGCTATCTTTTGAGGGATCTGGGCCCATTTCTCCCATACCTTCAAATTTTTCTTGTAAGCACCACATTTGTTTACTAGACAATGGAGTTCCCAACCGTTAAGAAGATACATTAAAGGGCTCTGGAATTTTATGAAAAAAAACTGGGTAACTTGAAGTTAAAGAAAATCACATACACACACTTACACTTTTTTTTTTAATACCAAGTCTAGTCAACAGTGGCATCTCCAGGTACATAAAATACTTAACTTGTCATCACCAAATTACTAAAAGGTATTCAAATTCTCTAAATTGTTTTAAAAATTTGTGGTTTCTTTGAAATAGGATTCAAAAAATGGAGAAAAACTTTTCATCATCAAGCACACTGGCTGGTTAAATTTGACCTCTCTTCAAATAGATATTTCCTTGACATTGTAACACATTCCCATGAGCAACAGAATTTAGAAATTAATTCAAAATCTCTTTATGGGCTTTACAAATATCAGATGAGGTTCTGGTCATGAAATCATGGGTTAGATAAGCATAATGGCTTTAAGTTACCCTTGGACATTAGAACCCCAAGAGGAGGAATGACAAGGAAATACGTATGTTGATTTTGCTGCCTTTGAGGTCTTTGACTTGGTGGAAAACAAAAGGACACCCACTGTTTGTTTGCCAACATCTAATAAAATACTGAAAATGTGTAAGGCAAATGCATTAATATATTTACTTAAATATATTTATTAAAAATATGTGCAGATTTATTTACAACTAACATCCTTATCTTTGTCCTATATGCCCTTGTTTGTTCTCAAGTACAATTAAGGACAGAGAGAATCAGCCCCTCTAGGTATAAATGAATATACATTTGGCCCTTGAACAACATGGAGGTTAGGGGCATCCACCTCACCTCAGTCAAAAATCCACCTATAACTTTTGACTCCCCCCAAAACTTAACTGCTAATAGCCTACTGCTGACCAGAAGCCTTACTGATAACAAAGTCAGTTAACACATATTTTGTATATGCATTATACCTTGTATTTTAAAGTAAGCTAGGGAAAATAAAATGTTCTTTCAAATTGTTGCAAATTTTCAAAAAAATTTGTATAAATTTATGAAAGAAATCCTTGTATAAATGGACCTGCACAGTTCAAATCCATGTTGTTTAAAGTTCAACTGTACTTTGTTTGGACTCAAATATAAAATAATTAAAACATTGGTACCAACAACTCTACAACTTTCTTTTCCCAAAAAGGAGGTGCCAAGGGCTGAGGAGTTTGAGACTTTTAGCCATGCATCATATCCACCCATCTCATCAAGTAAATGAACAATCTAAGTGATTCACAGACTTGCTAAGCAAGCTCGGCATATTGACAAGTCCCCTAGACTCTTCCCCTGTCAACCAGACTATTATCCTTAAGGTCCTTCTCTCCTAGAGTTAACACTAATCCCAGCCATAGTAACAAACATTTTTTTTTTAAATTTCAGATCCCCGCTATCCCTCTCTTAACGGAACTACTGAGTCCAAAACCAGGTATGTGCTTTTATTCCCCCATGTACTTATTATTCTTTCTATACTATTATGATCTTTGAGAAGTTAAAAAATCTGTCTCCTTATCATCCATTTTGCTTGAGAACGTCAAAGAATTAAAAACCACCACCCTCAGGCCGTCCACTTTTGCAGCATGCTCCCTTCCCCGTTTTGCTTGTCATACCAGCACTGGGTAGGCGACCAGGTTCCGATCTCGTACTAAAACTCATGATCTTCTGGCTCAGGTTCTGTGAACTGAGTCATTCTGGCACGGAGAATATTCCGTGACTCAGCAGGCCCGAAAAGGAGGATGTCAGATCCAGATAATTTCGAGTCTTTTAAAGGCAAGCTGGAGAACATAAACAACACAGTGGAAGAATTTCGCAGTAGGTTTGCGTACTCAGGGGAAAAATGTCATTCCATTCCCAGCCCTTTCACTTCCTTTCCTGTCCCTGTTAAATGAATGGTTACACTTTAATTTAGAGGCAGGAAATTGTTCAGAAAATTCATTTTGATGCTCTGCGATCAGGCCCTTTATTCTCCGGAGACGTTGTCAGGCCCCTGGACACCCCGACCTCTCCTGGGAAACGGTCGGCGATGGGCCCGCGGTGCAGGGGGCGTTCCCGCGGCTGCCGGCGGGGGCACGGAGCCTGCGGGCGGTCCTGGCCCCAGGGCGCGGTCCGGCAGGGCGCTAGGATTGACACCTGGCGGGAAGGCGATCGGCGTTGCCGCGGCTCAGGGTGGCGCGGGACCTAAAGCCCGACCCAAAGCCATCTCGCGGGCCCTTTAAGACCCCTGCGGTTGTCCCCTCCGCTGTCCCCGGCCCGGAGTCTTCCGGGTACGCGGAGCCAGGGGACCCCGGCGTCCAGCTCCTGCAGGGTGCCGGTTCTTGGCAGCCTGTCCCTCCCTCCCGGCATGCACCGCCCCGCCGCCCCTCCCTCCCTTCGCCCCCCTCCTCCTCCTGGCCCGCTCCCCGCCCACCCCTCGCGCCCCTCAGGCCCCACCCCCGCGGATCGCGCGCCGCGGGCCCGAGCGCGAGCGGCCACCGCCCCCGCCGTCGCCGGGGCGGGCGCGCAGTCCACGGAGCGTGGCGGGCGTGGGATCCGCTCCGGGGGCCGCAGTCACTGTTGAGAGGAGGCCGGGTTGAGCTTTCTCCTCCGCCAGACCCCGCCAGACCCCACCCCACCCCACCCCGCCGACCCCACCCATTGCTCCTTCCTCCCGGGGGCGCGCGCTCGAGCACGCGCTCGGAAGTCGAGGGTCGGCGCCGAGTGCGGGCCGTGGCAGGGCTGCGTGAGGGAGGCACAGAGGCGCTGCACCGGGCGGTGGTCCGGTAGCAGCACGGTCCTCGCCAGGGGCTCCCATCGGCCGGCCCGTGCAGCGTGAGCCGCCGCCGCCGCCCGCCCGAGAGTCCGGCCCCTGGGCCCCGAGGCTCAGTCAGCCGAGCGGCCTCCGGGGGACGCCGCTGGCCGAGAGGAACGCGCCCGCGCCCTTGCTTTTGCCGTGGCCCAGCGCGCGGGCGGCGGGATGGGCGACAGTGAGCGGGCCGCGCGGGCGCTGCGGCCCCGGGGCCGCCTGTGGCCGGCGCTGGTCGTGCTGGCTGCAGCTGCGGCCGGCTGCGCCCGGGCAGCCATGGACGAGTGCGCGGATGAGGGCGGGCGGGCGCAGCGCTGCATGCCTGAGTTCGTCAATGCCGCTTTCAACGTGACCGTGGTGGCCACCAACACGTGCGGGACTCCGGCCGAGGAGTACTGTGTGCAGACCGGGGTGACCGGGGTCACCAAGTCCTGTCACCTGTGCGACGCCGGGCAGCCCCACCTGCAGCACGGGGCAACCTTTCTGACCGACTACAACAACCAGGCCGACACCACCTGGTGGCAAAGTCAGACCATGCTGGCCGGGGTGCAGTACCCCACCTCCATCAACCTTACGCTGCACCTGGGTAAGCGGTGACAGCCCTGTCCCACAGTCCTCGCCAACAGCCCATCTCCCGGGCCGTCTTCACCCTTGGCCCAGCCTTAGGGGCCCGAACAACCGTGTGTTGGCCCTCTGCTCCCCAGTATGGGCCACACAGAAATTCTCCTCCAATTTCTACACCTAACAGCCCGTGAGGGCCTAGACAGTTCACGCCAGCATCTTCTGCTTCCCTATTCTTCGCAACTTAACCAGATTTTCGCTCCCTTGATTTTTCGCCATTTCAGCTGTTTCTGTCCCTCTTTAATGAAGCAATAATCAGAAATCCCCATTCTCGATTTTCTCTGCCCTAGCAGGGCCATCACCATGCCTTCTTGCTTGGATCAGAGACAAGCAGGTCTACTTTAAGCATTTTTACCTTGTTTAAATGTCCGTTTCTCCAGGGTTGAGGGTGATTTTTGTTTGCTCTGTTGAATAATCTAGAGAGTAAAGGATCTAAGTTAAGGGAATTTGAGGGGAGCAATTGCCTTCCACTGTCGCTTTGCCTCTGTGTAATTAACATAGTAATTCACCGTTATTGTTCTTTAAAGTTGTTCAGACTTAATGAAGGGCAGCAAAGCTATTCACTGCTAATCCTGGTTCAGCGAAAACAAAAGGAAGTGTCTGCACTCTAATTGCTGGGCACAGTTTTGTCCCTGGGTGAAAGGGCTCTCCTTACTGTCTTTCCTTTTGCTTTGATTCAAATCAAGTGTAGATACGCGTACAGTGAGTGACCTTTTCGAGATCAAGAAAGGGATATATGGAAAACTTCACTGCTGGGTGGTGGATGAATGGTCATGTTTATTCTAAGGTATCAGAAATCGTATTTGATGTGAATTTTTCTTCATCGTGGAAATATATGAGCAAGCAAAGTGATTCATTGTGTTTAACAGAGCAGCATGTGTGAGGAACTAGCATTTGATATGTAGAGAGCTTCAATCCCCATTGCACTGAAAGACTTGATTTTGTTGGTAGCTGGTAATAATGAACTTCCAGAGCACAGAGCGCCCAAGCTATTCTTCCGCTAAAGCAGGAAAATTCTACAAGGCTAATAACGTTGTTTGGGGGACTTTAAAGGAACGTTTCATAAGCAAATGGTTCTTTTGGTCATGGTTTTGTATTTTTCTTTCCAGTGCTTTCTGGTACACTAAACTTTATATGTCAAGATTCCAGAGAAAGTACAGGACTTACAAGAAGTGCTTTGAAAAGTGCGGTTAAATTACTGTGTGTGGAGTAAGTTTTAGAAAAGCAGTATTTAGCATCTTTGTAGTTAATGCCATTTTATTTGTAGACAAATCATTAGAAAGATGAAACTTTGAAAATAAGTTAATTAAGTGAAACTCTGAGGCATCTGTTTTTCAGAAGTGAGTGAAGTAAACTGTATTGAGTTCAGTTTTTCATAGTTACTGGAAATGTATAGAACTAGCAACATCTCAGAACAGGTGTTTTCCTACAGACATGCAAGAGACCCTACCTAGTATCTTCTAAGAGTTTTGGGGATGCTCTTCAGCTGTTTTCTCCTAAGTGTTATATTTTTAACTTGGCCATTGTATTTTTAAAATTCATATCCAACTATTTTTGTTTAAATTTTGACTTATTAAAGTTGCTGTATTAAATTTTGAATGCCCATGAAACCTTGTTGTTTCCCTATTTTTAGATATTTCAAGTTTCAGAGCAAAGGCATTGCCTTGGTGTCTCAAAGTGCCTGAGATACAACTGAAAATTTCTAATCAAGAATCTCTTATGTAGGTAAAGGTGGGGCTGTCAATCTTGGCCCCTCTGAGTTTTCCGCTGTGAGACTATGTAGTAAAAGGTTATTTCAGATATTATAGAGGCAGGTAGATTACTCAGTGATTACTTCTCTGTTACAAAGATGATGTAGTAGGTAAGTCAGTAACAGTCAAGTTAGGTGGCTACTACTGGGAGGCAGATATATTAACTTTGGGTCATGGTGATTGAAAGGTCAAAAGAGATCTTAGAGTTCACCTCATCAGCCCTCTATCATGACTTTTTACTCTAAAATAATGTATGCTTGCCCTTGTTTTCCTGAAAAATACTTTCAGTTTTTGGTATTTATAATATTTCTGGAATATCTTGAATTTAAAGTATTTTTGAAGTTCATAAAACTATGGGCTTAAAAATTATTTAAAATTAAAAAAATTTTAATACATTGAGTGTTCTGATTAACTGTAAAAACATTTACTTTAAACTTTTAGATAGACAGTTTCTTAAAACTTGACTAGTTGTCCTTGGATCATAAATGATGTCTTGGAGGAAACTGTTGTAGAGAACATGGGAGAGGGGAGGGAGATTGGTGTGTAGTGTAGTGGTTGATGTCTTAATGTTTCAATTTCTGTCTCTGCCCACCCTGCCCACTCCTTTTTTTAATGACAAATATATATGTATATGTGCCTGTTAGGATCTATATAATTTATAACAAATAGGCAGGGCTTTATGTATCACTCTCTGTTTTGATGTTCAGCATATTCTCTAATTCCAATTACTCCATGGGCCCTAGCTAACTAATTATTTCCCATGAATTCAAGTACCATGACTGTTTGTGCATCTACTAAAACTCCCACCCTGTTCAAATTTCACATACCCTTAAACAAGCCATGCATATTGCCCTTACAGAGCATGTGCAACTTGAAGTGAGCAGTGTGAAAGAATTAGGTCTAGCCACCACATTCCTAAGCCCTCCTTTTGATGTTGGACTTTAAATACAGTGAAATAGGCAGAATGAGATCACATTTAAGTAGTCACAAGAAAAATACGTGTTTGGCACTGATCATAACTCATTTTTTAATTGTAAAAATAAAGCATGATATGGTGAATTAAATCTCTTCATCTTTAGTTGCTAAGTTGCCCTAGAGACTACTGTTCACAATTCCTTATGTAATCTTTCAGAAACTTTTAATGCATACACATGTATGTATAAAATTGCCTTTTTGTTTAAACTACCTTTTATTGAGCAGGGTGAGGCATGTACAGTTGGTATGTAAAGATTAGATTATTGTACCATTATCACTTGTACAAAAGCCAGGAAAATCAGCATTGGTTCTGAAAGCAGCCATGTCCTAAGTACCATATACAGTAATCCAGGGTGCAGGGTACAGTGTATCCTTGGATAAAATCAGTTAAAGTTGCTGTGGGAACCAGAACTGCATTTTCGGCCTGTTGTGGAGAGAATCAGTCAGCCACCCTTTTCTAAAAAAAGGGCTTTCTTATTTTGCCCTCAACTTCTGGATCTTCTTATGGCTTAACTTCTGTATGAGTTGTTCAAATGCTCTTTAAAAGTTTGGCTTTTGTTTTATAATAAGTCATAATAAGTTTTATTAGTATCAGTGGGGTAGTTGATAGCAGTGTAGCTGAGGATTTGCCTTCTGTTAAACAGCCCTTTTAATTAACTTGATAGTCATTGTGGATGGAAACTTGGCAGACTGGGTCTCCATCCTGGAGGAAGGTAGCTTTTCCCTCCTTGCTTATAAAAGCAACTCAGTCAAAGTTTATGGAACCCCTAAAATTTACACCAAAACCAGATTTGTTTCCAAGCTTCTTATAAGCTGTAGGAACAAATAGTGATTAAATGATGCTTTTTAAAGCTATATTTAAATATCTTTCTTGTGTGTCTAAATCAGAATAATTGCTATGTAAGGATATTACATTTTATTTTGTTTGGTCCGCTTACTCTATATTTAACATGAAACAAACAGCAATTTTTTTCCCCTGGAAAATCTTCACAGGGTAGGTTCTGATTGTCAGGGAATGGTTCGCTCTGGTGACTTCACTGTGGTATTTACTTACCCTGAGGGGACACTATTTTAGTTTGTCTCTCAAAGTCCTGATTTACAATTTGCAGGTTTCAACTTGAGAAGTTAAGGAGCTATTCTCTAATGGCCAGCAGTTGTTGAACACAGTTTTACAAAGTTGTTTTCCTGTTCTACAATTCACTGCTTTTTCCCCTTGTTTCTAAAGCATTCAGAAAAACAATGTACACAGAAGAAGAGAAGTTCGAACTGTAAGACCCCTCTCCATTATTTTATCATTGGCCACATTGATGAGAGAGATAAAGTTTGACTATTTTAATTCTAAATCCTTTTAGGAAGTTTATGCACTCCTTCCCCCTCTGTAACATTCTCATATTACTGCCAAATGTTCTGCAAACGTTTTAAAATACCCACTAAATGCATAGCACAGTACCTAATAGAAAGGTGTAGAAGATTGAAGGTCCTGCTTTCAGAAGCCTATACTCTTTAGATGGAATTTTCATACTCAGTTGTAATGACAATAACAAATCAAGAGTGCTTTAAAATATTTTTCCGTTTATAAAGCCTCCAGTTTATCACTAATTAGACTTTCACAACTCATTGAAAACAAGAGAATCCTGAGGTGGTGAATGGCCAAAGTCACGATGGAGGTAGGTTTTTTGACTCCATTAATGCACTAGCCAGCCCCTCAGCTTTTAGTTCCTCTAAAACATCTCTCAGAAGAATGACTAGTTTATTTCAGGGCAACTTTAAAATACAAGTTCATGGAAATATTTATGAAAGATACCAGACTCCCTTGGTTTTCCTCCTTTTCCTTCTGTTCCTTTTTACTTATATTTCTGGATTCCATTCTTTTTCATTTCATTCACTGTCTCTTGAATGAACTCCCTTAATCTCAAAGATTCATTTACTGTTTGCAAACTGATAAATTCCAAATTTGAGTCTCCAGGTCAGCTCTTCTTCCAGACCTGTTGGACATGGTCAGTTTAGTATATCCAGAGGTCATGTGCAAAACTAAATTGATTCCTCATTGTCTTACTCAAGTCAAAGTTGTGTCTCAGTGAACGGCACTACTGTTTAAGCGTGACCAGTCTTTTGCCAAGTCTCTCATGAAAGAAAGCCATGCTGTTTGGTGAGCAGATAGGATGCATTGCTGGGAGGTGGGTCAGTTCTAGATAGCTGTAACTCCATCCCTGTTTTCCCCACCCATCCTTTATACAATCTGCCCAAGATTCCACTTTTACCTCCTGTATCTAGCTACTGTGTCTCTTGAATCCTTATTTCTCTCTGCTTACCGTAGCAACCCTTGAATTACACCAGAATTACTGCAGCAGCTTCCTAAATATCTGGTGGGTTTTCTACCTACAGTTTTGCCCCCTTATTCAGGCATCCACACTTTGGAGTGAGTCATGGTTCTAAAATGCAAATCTGATGATATCATTTCCCAGCTCAATATTTTGCAGTGGTTCCTCATTTAGGATAAAGTCCAAACTCCTTGGCATGGTTTACAAGGCTTAGGATTTGGATATATTTAACCTCTAAGCTTATCTTTTGTCATTTTACATGCTCCTAAGGCTGCTTTGGTTTGGATCCCTTCTCCCATGTGTTAGCACCTTTAGTATTCCTTCCCCAGTCCCTCTCTCTCCTTTCCATCTTACTTCCCTGCCTGGATTAGGCGTCCCACTCCCACCACTCTGTAGGTATCTACTGTAACACCACATGGTATTTATTGTCTGTTTCTTTACTTACTTGTCTATCTATATTTCAGGACCACAAGGTCTTTGAATTCAGGGTCAGGGACTTAAAAAAATCATCTTTTTAGTTCAGTTCAATGTAACCAATATTAGTTAATTGCTTGTTATGGCTCAGCCCCATACAAATTCCTTTATGTGTAGTGATTCACAGGACATTGCACATAGACATTGCATAGGACCTTGTGGCCTAGATGTGGAGACCTCGGTCTCTAGATTGCGGTGTCTAGGCAAATGATGGCCAACTAGCCACATCCAGCCCAGGGCTGCTACCTGTTTTTGTATGTGCCATGAGCAAAGAATAGTTTTTATATGTTTAACTGATTTGGAAATCAAGAATAATATTTTGTGACATGTGAAAATTTTATGAAATTCAAATTTTAGTATCCATAAAGTCTATGGAACACAGTCAAGTTCCTTTATTAGTGTATTGTCCATGGCTGCTTTTGCACTACAAAGGCAGAGTTAAGCAATTGCAGCAGACTTTGTATGTCCTGTCGCACAAAGCCTAAAGCATTTACTGTCTGACCTTCTATAGCCAGACCTCTGCTCTAGACCAATGCATTCAGTGTTACATAAGTTCTAAGTGAAAGATACAGGCACAAAAGGCATTCACTTAACTTACCATTTGTGTGGAGACTTTGTGTCTCCAGTGCTTAGCAACACCTATGGCCCTAGTTGTTTAATAATATATGTAGAACTAGTAAGTGAATGCCTGAATTATAAGAAGCCCCAAACACTGCACATTAATTTAAATTCTTCTCAGCAATACTTTTGAGCTTATTTCTTTTCTTATATGCTTTTTCTTTTTTTTTTTTAAGGGATCATTGATATACAATCTTACGAAGGTTTCACATGGGAACACTGTGGCAACTACATTCACCCATATTATCAAGTCCCCCCCCCACACCCCATTGCAGTCACTGTCCGTCAGCGTACTTAGATGCTATGGAGTCACTACTTGTCTTCTCTGTGCTATACTGCCTTCCCCGTGCCTCCCCTACATTATGTGTGCTAATCATAATACCCGTTAATCCCCTTCTCCCTCCCTCCCTCGCCACCCACTCTCCCTACCCCCTTTCCCTTTGGTAACCAGTAGTCCCTTCTTGGACTCTGTGAGTCTGCTGTTGTTTTGTTCCTTCAGTTTTGTTGAGCTTATTTCTATCAGTGCTTTCTCTCAATTTATTTGAGATGTATGTCACTGTAATAGCCAATATTAAATGTGGTACATGGTTGTTTTATTTCTGTAGCTTTAAAACAAAGTCCTAAGTTAGGTTTGGAAATGATATGAAATTGAAAATCTATGACTGTCCTTTTATGGGTAAAAATTAGACTTCTATATGATTTGAAGTCAGATATTTTGAGTAAACGAATCAGATTTTAATCTCACGTGTGAATATGTATTTCTGAAGTTTTAATAACAAGTGTTTTTTCTTTAGAAATGAACATAAATTTTATTGTAAAATACATATTCACATGTCTGTTGTTGAAGTAGACTCTTAAATGGTATTAAGCAGTTATGGGAAAAGGTTACAATGAAATAATCTTATTTGCTTATTGTGTATGGCATCATTTTTAGTTTATTTAATTCATTAGGGGTACAATTAGAAGACAGGCATGAACTATGACTTCTCTGCGGGATAGTGAAGAACTACATTAAAGTGGTTATGTGGATGAACAATAATCACTTATTTGTCTACAGTTAACAGTCAGCAGGACCAACAGATGCTTCTTGTTCTTGTTTCCAGCTGTACTTAATTGATAGCTCTACTGTTCTGTTTGAGTTTTAGGGAAAGCATCAAAATTTAGAGCAGATCTGTTTGTTCATTTTTACTACCCAAACTTCCTGAGAAGATTTTGAAAATAGGAGATTAATCTGTCCCTTATCTTATATTGTCAGTTTCAAAGAGTAAAGATGACTGTGCTGGTTCTATTACCTTGCCTAAGTTGCTCTTAATATTTGTCAGAGCGCCTTGCTGGGATTTTGCAACCATCTCCTTTCTTGTAAAATGGTAAAGTAAGATGTTTGCTCATTTGGGCCTAAAAATGATAGCTGGCCAAAGCTGGCCAAACTCATTTATAGAAATGTCCCTGGACTGTGCCAGATTGTGGTGACACTAATTACGTACATCTGTTTTTCTTTCCATGGGCTCTTCCAGGGGGCCAGCCTACAATAATTGGTGCCCTATGAAGCTACATATTCATGAAATAAAGTAAAGCAGACTTGTCTCTTTCTTAGACAGTGGTGCTCTCAGATCTCTTGTGGCAAGGCCAGGAATGAATTGGGAGATTACATGATTTCTCTTAAAACTTTAGAAGTTATATTCCCTCAGCTGCTTTCTTTTTTTTTTTGGTTTTTTAAAATTAAGGTATTATGGATATATACACTCTTATGAAGGTTTCACATGAAAAAACAATGTTATTTCAAGTCCCCCCATACCCCATTGCAGTCACTGTCCTTGGGTGTAGTAAGATGCCATAGATTCACTATTTGCCTTCTCTGTGCTACACTATTTTCCCCTTGATCCCCCACACCATGTGTACTAAACACGATACCCCTCAATCACTCTCTCTCTCCCACCCCACCCGCCTTCCCACACCCCTCCCCTTTAGTAACCGCTAGTCCCTTCTTGGAGTCTGTGAGTCTGCTGCTGTTTTGTTCCTTCAGTTTTGCTTTGTTGATATACTCCACAAATGAGGGAAACATTGGACACTTGACTTTCTCTGCTTGGCTTATTTCACTGAGCATAAAATCCTGCAGCTCCATCCATGTTGTTGCAAATGGTAGGATTTGTTTCTTTCTTATGGCTGAGTAGTATTCCATTGTGTATATGTACCACATCTTCTTTATCCATTCATCTACTGGTGGACACTTAGGTTGCTTCCATTTCTTGGCTATTGTAAATAGTGCTGCGATAAACATAGGGGTGCATATGTCTTTCTGAATCAGAGAACTTGTATTCTTTTGGTAAATTCCTAGGAGTGGAATTCCTGGGTCAAATGGTATTTCTGTTTTTAGTTTTTTGAGGAACCTCCATATTGCTTTCCACAATGTTTGAACTAGCTTACATTCCCACCAGCAGTGTAGGAGCATTCCCCTTTATCCGCATCCTCGCCAGCATTTGTTGTTCTTAGTCTTTTTGATGCTGGCCATCCTAACTGGTATGAGGTGATATCTCATTGTGGTTTTAATCTGCATTTCTCTGATGATTAGCGATGTGGCGCATCTTTTCATGTGCCTGTTGGCCATCTGAATTTCTTCTTTGGAGAAGTGTCTATTCATGTCCTCTGCTCATTTCTTAATTGGATTATTTGCTTTTTGTTTGTTAAGGTGCATGAGTTCTTTATATATTTTGGATGTCAACCCTTATCGGATACGTCATTTATGAATATATTCTCCCATACAGTAGGATGTCTTTTTGTTCTACTGATGGTGTCCTTTGCTGTACAGAAGCTTTTCAGCTTGATATAGTCCCACTTGTTAATTTTTGCTTTTGTTTCCCTTGCCCGGGGAGATATGTTCATGAAGAAGTCGCTCATGTTTATGTCCAAGAGATTTTTACCTATGTTTTTTTCTACGAGTTTTATGGTTTCATGACTTACATTCAGGTCTTTGATCCACCTTGAGTTTACCTTTGTGTATGGGGTTAGACAGTAGTCCATTTTCATTCTCTTACATGTAGCTGTCCAGTTTTGCCAACACCAGCTGTTGAAGAGGCTGTCATCCCCCCTTTGTATATCCAAGGCTCCTTTATCAAATATTAACTGACTGTATATGTTTGGGTTAATGTTTGGATTTTCTGTTGTGTTCCACTGGTCTGTGGGTCTGTTTTTGTGCCAATACGAAATTGTCTTGATTACTTTAGCTTTGTAGTAGAGCTTGAAGTCAGGGAGCATAAGTCCCCCTGTTTTATTCCTCCTTCTCAGGATTGCTTTGGCTATTCGGGGTCTTTTGTGGTTCCATATGAATTTTAGAATCATTTGTTCCAGTTCATTGAACAAAGCTGTTGGTAGTTTGATAGGGATTGCGTTGAATCTGTAGATTGCTTTAGGTAGTATAGCCATTTTGACAATATGTGTTCTTTCTTCAGCTGCTTTCTTTTACCCTTTGTTTCCCGCCATGTGGCTGCTTCCTGTCATATTGAAGGCAACATTAGAATTTTGTTATCTTTTTTTGGATTTTTGTTATTTTATCTTTTTGTTTTGAAAGTTCTTGGAAACATTAATCCAGAACTAGCCTCCTTCACATTTCTGTTTTTGTATTTCTTGGTCTCGTATAGAGCTGGGGACTCAATGAATTTTGTTTCATGATGATAAATCACAACGTTTTAGAAATAATAAGTCAGAAGCTTGAATTTTGTGGCTTTCTTAGAGAAGTTAATGAAGACCTACCCACTCAAAATGAGGCAAGCTTATTGGATTGTGATTCTGAGTAGTTAGTGGACAAAGGTCTTATGTAAATAAGGTAGCTGGTGAGAAAATTCTTCATTTATGGCCATGTATAATATGAGATGTTTGGGTAACAATAGATGTGGAAACATTTTCTTTATCCGGAAGTAATTTGTAATCCAGGAGGTGAGACAAAAACTTCATGTACAGGAAATCAGTGGGAGAATATAAGCACAGTAAAAAGAATTCAGTTGAAACTTTAAAGTGCAGAGGGAATACCTGCAAAGTACTTGGAAGAGTGTGGATTGAGGTTGCCGGGAAAAGCTTTTTGGGTCTTGAAGAAAAGTAGTGGACGTGGATGGAGGACTTTCCAGGAAGGAAGGGTGACTTGTTTGAATAAAGATCTAAAAGCAACCAGATAATGGTGGAAGCATTGTTTATTTTTCATGGAGTAGTGGAGACGTGGGTTGAGTTCTGGGAAGATGAGGATCTTGAAGACTAGGTGACAAAAGAAAATAAATGATCTTTCATTGAGTGTCTCCTCATTACCCCTTTAAATCCTTAAAATAGTCTTGGGAACTATTGTTACCTCCTCAGGAATATGATGTAAAGTGACTGGTAACTTCTGTGAGTCAAACAGGCTGAGTTTAGGTTGGGATCCAGACCTGCTGTGGATAGATTACGCTCCTGTTGCTCTAATATGTTCAAACAGACCTGGTAAGTGACAGAGACCTGTAGAAAGACATTTAAGTGGGGAGTGAAATGAAAGAATACCAAACCAAAGAACTGAACCTCGTTTCTCTGACAGACCTCTGCTTGAGGAGCTCAGGATTTGGGTTGCTTTTAAAAAGGGCTATGTACTTAACTTCTGAAGAATAGAGGATTATTGGCAATGGGAGAATTTTAGGGTTGGGTACTTACTCTAGTTTTATAGTATTTAGCTGTTAATGCTTCTAGGAGTTTCTAAGGAATTTATTGAATCTTAGAATGGGATCCTGGGTTTTGTCAGTGTCTACTGATAGGAAAAGTATACCACATACTCTATTTCCTAAATGTGGTCAGGAGAATGCCACCTTATCTCCTTGCTACTTTATCCATGAGTCTTTTCTGATTGTTGAGAATTGCTGAGTTTAGTTCAGTTGCTTACTTTATCTGACATCCTTAAAGATAAGCCTTCCAGGTCCATCTCCAGGTTCTATTTTGTTTCCCCTCTGATCCAAGTAAATTCTCTTACCTGGTGGTTGCTTTGTTCTTTAAGTTTGCTAAGTGTGTAGGTCTAACCACCTCTTATTGACTGATAGATAACTGTTGTGGTCCTTGGAGATTTCTTTGTCACCATTTTCATGCTTCAAGCTCAGAAGGGACTCCCTTCACCTTGATTTCTGTGTATTAATATGCAAATCTTTATCTCTATCTCATATATCTTAGCTGTGTGTACATGTTTCAATCTATATCTCCTCAGTTTCCCTAGATCATCACTGGGCTTTCAATCAGGGGACTTGTAGATACCTTAAAAGTTGATTTGTCTTTATCTCTAAAGAAAGAGTCACAATTCCCACTTAGATTTTGTATTTTGTCCTCCCCCCACTACATATTATTTCTACTTATAGAACTCAAAATTCTAGGATTGTTTTTTTTAATAGGTGTCAATTGATTGGTTAAATTTTAAATGTTACTGAATCACAGGCCTGCTTTCTCTGTTTTCTTTTCAGACCTGCTCAGCCCTCACTGTATTTCTTACATGAGTGCTTCATGTGATTACTTCATTACATCCTAGTGACTGCTGTCTTTTAAATGTGTGTGCTCAGTTTCCTTTCTTACTAGGAGGTTGGGTGGGATCACTGGGATCCCACCATTCCTGCATTTGAGGGCGGAGTGTTGGGCTTAAATTTGCCCCCTCCCATACCTCCTTTTTCAGGTTAGTAAAATATAAGCATAATTATTTTTCACAGTTTTTCCATCAACTTTCTTGAAAGAGAATGAAAGGATCCTAGCTATTTCCAAGAGAAGAACTTCACAGTTTTCGAAAAGTTGATAATGAATTGATGAAAATGAGTTGAACAGCCTTGATTGAGCTTTCTTTTCCCTGGCAGGGGCTGGGAAGTGATGTTTCCCTGCTCTGGCAGCACAAATCGCGATAGGGGCAGGAATGGTCTGCCCAGATGTTCTCAAAACCCCAAATCATCTTATCAAAAGCTAGTAAGGAACAAGTAATAGTAACTTGGTTGATGTAAAATGATGAATTCTAGATAGGGCTTTTGTTTTCTGACCCTCTATCCCTTGCAACATTTAGACCTTTTGTTTTCTGGAAAGTTGGCTTCCAATGGGTTTTTAAATATGTAGCTTACTACAATAATAAAATTATGAATTTTGGAGTTGGGAAAAACCTTAGGAAAGTTTAAGCTGTAAAAAGGCCAATTTTAAGGGATGGGTCCTGGCTTTATTTAATCTCGTACCGAAGAGGTTAGGGTACAGTTGCTTTGATTTAGCAGTTTACTGCATACCTGTGTTCCGTGCTGCCATTCCTCCCCCAGTGGCTCCTGCTCACCGTGGCTCTTATTCTGATAGGACAGATCATGATCTGGTTAATGAGCATCCTGGAATTTTCATTGAAACTGTGTATTCTTTTTGGAGGTGGGAACAAACAAGGGCTAAAGGTGAAGATTGTCAAGGATTGGGGGCTGGGAGTGAATTGGAAACCAGAGGAGCAATTGTACACTTTAATTGCTTCGGCCATTTGATTGCCCCTTTATGGGATAAGGGTCATATTCTGTGGGGTCTAGGATTAACCTTTAGAGTGGCTGTATATAGAGTTTTGAATTTATAGTATTTTAGATAAGTTCATGGGATAGAAAATCCATTGAAGACTAAATTCTTAGAACTCTACTACAGATTATGAAATTTATGGAAACATCTGTAATGCAGCTGTAATAAATTTGTTTACTTTATCAGGATTGCCTTAGAGACTCAGGCTGGTTTGTTTGCTGCTGTTTTCAGCATTTTTGCAACATATCAAGAAATAAGTTAGCATCAATTCCTGGTAGATTGGGGATCATTTGCTTTTGTGGCCATTCTAATGATTAGTTTTGGTTTTAAACCTATGCCCATTTTAAAGCTATTATACCCTGACACAAGACATGCATGGATGGTGAATCCAGCGTATCAAAAGATGGACTGATTCTGGAAATTAATGTACTTTCCAGATGCTTGGCGAACATAGGCATGTTTCCTGTGCTGCTTTTTGTGTGTTCTCGTGTGTGTGTTATGTAGATATCTGTGCTTTTCCTTGAGGAAGTCCCTTGGGGGAGGGGAGATCTCCTTTTTGGATTAGAAAATAAAGATTAAATCTTTTTGTGAAAACTTTTGAGTGGGTGTTGCCATTTCTGTGAGAAAAAAGTAGAGGCAACTTTGTTCCCATGAGGGAGACTGTTGGGAAGGATGGTATCGGGGTGAGACTGGAAGTAACTCAAAACAGACTTAGTCACATCTCCAGTGATTTTCAATTATGAACTGGGCCACTGACGCTCTCCATCAGCAGCCTTTTAACCATGCCTGCTTAAACAGACCTGGTTTTTGAAATTCACAGCAGTGCCTGGATCCCCGCTGTCTTTTTGTCCATCCAGCTAACACACAGCTGTTTTTGTTCATACATCATTTTGTGTTCAACTGCCTGGTTACTTCCTCACGTCCCTTTTATGGGCAATAATGGACACACAGGGGTTTGAACACCCAAGTGTGTGGTTATTCAAACAGGAAGTCTCAAGCACAGTAACCTTGTCAAAGGAACAGAAGATGGACTGGGAAAGGCCATTGATGATTCTGTGCTTAAAATATCTGTAGGGAAACATCTGACAATTTCTGAGATACGGACATTCTGCAGCTTACAATTGGGATGGTTTATTTGCAATTTGTCTCATTTGTTTTAAATCTTTGGAGTAGTAAGCCCTAATCCATGAAGTAGAAATGGAGGTGCAAAAAGAAATAATGTGGCATCATTGGCATTAAAAACAGGAAGGAAGCTCTGATTGTGGATTTTAGGAAAGAATATATAACACTCATATTTGTTGAAAGTAGCAATGAAGCTGTGCCCAGAAACAAGCAAGCAGGGTCAGGGTCGGGGCTGGGGACTCGGCAGGGACTTTGAGAGCTGAGGGGTTAGATTAAACAATGATTTTACCCAGAGCCTTTGATAATTGAGCACCGGAGGAATAAGCGATAAAGAAGAATGTGGGTTCTCCATGAAGGACGTGGAGTCTAGTGGATAAGCAAGCATGTGTACATCAACAAATATACTCTGAGACCAGACATGAAGTGCCGTAAGAAAGGGTAGAAACTCCAAGTGACTGCAAAAAATATCAGATCATAGCTGAACAAGATACATGGCTTCCCAGAACATTTATTTATCTGGTGACCTTTTAGATTCCTACCAACCCTGAGATTCTTTGCTTAGATGATAGAGGACTTGTTAGAATTAGTCAATCCTGATTTTAGATTTAAAAATGAAAATTACATCTGAAAGCTAAAGGATTGACAACAATTCATATTAAGCAAATAGGGTGATACAAATGCTGAAGAAAGGAACTGGGTTTCAGGCTTAATTAATAGAATCAGTAGTATTCACATCTAAGGCAGTCCTAGTCCATGTGTGACTGGAATTCAGCCCTTAGTTCTAGTCATAGTAAATGTGTTCACACATCTGTTCTTGATTCCTTACTTTTGGTTTGTTTATTTGGCTACCTTCTAATTGTCCTTCAGAACTGGTAAATATCAAGTCTTTCAGGAAGATTTTGCTGATTTTGAATTCCTCCTGCCCCTCCACAGCATTTGCATTATGCTGTTCAATGTTCATACCTTCACTCATTTCTAAAAATCAGTAAACATTTTGTATTCTTGTGATGTAAGAGGTGCTGTATCTTGGTTGTGCTATTTTCTGCTCCCCCCATTAACCTGAGTTCATTGAAAACAAGCTGAATTTATTGATTTCTTAATTCATTCACCTAACCAGTATTTCTTTTGAGTGCCTGTTATATAATAAGGCACCACAGTGTGCTGAAGACAAGGCAGAGAAGATGACCTAGCTCAGCTTCTGGGAAAAGCATGCAGTCCCAAGGACCCAGGGAGGGTTTTATTGGCATTTTTTTCCCATGGGCTTCTTTGTCTCTAGCATATAGCATAATACTTTTTAATAGGTACTCAAACATTTGCTGAGTGACTGAATGAATTCCTATTTCTACGAGGCTGCAGCAACAGAATGCAGATGAGGGTGAAAAATGGCAATTTTGTTTAGATTTGCCCTAGCTGGACTTTGCCTTTTAGATAGGCTTACTGAAATTGGACAGGTGGAGTGGGATGGCTAGTCCATGGTGTAGCTTCTTCACCAGCATTGTTAGGAAAAAGCCTAAGTGACAGTGGCAAAGAGCCTTGGCAATAAATAGTTTAAAGAACACCGAAGTTTGTTTACCTTATATGTTTCTGTCTTATTAAGGTCCATGGCAGCAGGTAGCCCTGATATCATCAACACAGATGTTCTGGGCCCCAGGGTCCTTTCATTTTCATGACCTGCCATCCCTTAGCATGTTGTCCTTATGTGTATGTTGAGGTTGGTAGGCACCTCTGTGTTCCCAATGTGCAGCACTGGAGTCAGCAAGTACAACAGAAATTTTACCAATTTTCATTCTCATGTTCCTTTCTTGGCGTTCAGACCTCTGTTGGCGTTGAGTACTTACACTGACGGCTCTATATCAAATCCGTCTCAGCACATCCCATGCAGGATCATTAAGTCTTGATTTGCTTGATAATGCTGTGTATGTTTACCTTCAGCTGTGATGGGTGAAGCAAAGGTATCTGAAAATCCAGATGTGTTTTAGAAATGAGAATTCCAGAAGTGATAAAACAGTGCCTGTTCACTGATGGACAGTGACTGCAATGGGGTTGGGGGTAGTGTAATCACCATAATATTACTCATCTAATTGTAGATTAATGATATCAAAATAAACTAAAACAATAAAATAAAATAAAATACAGACAGTGAAAAAAAAACAGTGTTGTTTGTACCACTTATTAGCCACTTGAACATATAATTTTGTTCTGGAATCTTTAATATGTATTCATCTTTTTCTTTAATGTGAATTCATTGAGGGTAGGAACTGTGTCTTAACCATTAAATTAGGTCAGCAACGTAGAGTAGATCCTTGACTCATGATCCTGGTAAATACAGTAAAGCAGGTGTGGATTATTTAACATCCGTAGCAGCCACCCACCTGTCAAGCACTTTATTATTTTTGCAGTTTTATGTGTCTACACTGCAGGCTGATTAAAGGTTATAACGGCCTCATACTAGTTAGTTTTTGTTGCCAAATATTATGAAAATCCTCTGCTGTTTAGAATTTTATGAATTTAGAATCACAGATAAAGGACTGTGGGCTTGCATCACATTTGATTATGTAAGTTATACCCCTTTTTCAGATAGTAAAAATAGAAATATTAAAAACAAGGTAAGACATTTGGCACACAATAGACATTTGATAGATTTATCTAAATGAATAAAGTCCATTTAATAGGAGCTTTCATTTCATTGAAAGGATGAATTTTAACAGATTTATTCTAAGTTTGGATGGATTTCTAAAATACGGTAAGAATATTTAAAGTACAAATAGGGCGTTACATAAATATTTTTAAGAAAGTAGCAGTGGTTGAGATGGACAGTGACTGTAATAGGGTATGTGAGGGGCACTCGATAATAAGGGTGAATGTAGTAACCACATTGTTTTTCTTGTGAAACCTTCATAAGATTGTATATCAATGATACCCTAATAAAAAAAGTAAGGGTAAAAAAAAAGTAGCAGTGGTTGAATTCTAATAAAAAATTACCTATTTTTAAGAGAGAAATGTTTTTTTTTTCCTCTGTGGACATTAGTTCATTCTTTGTTATTGTTTGGTTGTTTTTGTAAAAATGCAATTTTA
The DNA here is from genome assembly GCA_032199065.1 of Smutsia gigantea. Taxonomy (NCBI): domain Eukaryota; kingdom Metazoa; phylum Chordata; class Mammalia; order Pholidota; family Manidae; genus Smutsia; species Smutsia gigantea. Next base: position 24,861 of record JAVSCE010003651.1, on the reverse strand, counting down.
TCTCCCATGCCTATGCTTAGTTTTGTTAGGGACCTGGCATTTAAGCCATTTCATTTGAGATATTTTTTGAATTGGAAGTTAATTTTGGTATTCTTCTTGTTCTCAGAAGCAGATCATTTTGATGTCTGTGTCTTATTTCCTCCACACTTTATGCATCTTCTATTACCACCTTATTATAGCTTCCCCCCTCCTTTCTGTCCAATTATTTTAAATCAGTATTAAATCAGTGTCTCCAGGACTCTTTAAAGAATCATTTATGTTGACGATGACTATAAAAATGATTGCTTTTGCCTGTAGTGTTCTTTCAGGTCGGTTTTTGCTTTCTAAAATATTATGGTCTCTTTGAATTGAAATCTTCTTTTGTTTTCTTCTTAGTCCTGCTCATTGTCTTTATTTGTTCAGAGTCCTTTGCTGTCACTCTTTGCCTAAAACACACCGTGTTGCTCTCTGGGCTTTACCATCCTAGTTTCTCTTGAAAGGAATTGCCTTTTCTGCACATTCTTTTGGACATTCTAGAAGTGTGGTATGACCGTGTTTATTGTACCACTCGTTGGTCACTTGAGCATACCATCTTGTTCTGGATTCTTCTTCATGTGTATTTATTTTGTTTATTCAGATGAGCTCATTGAGGGCAGGAGCCATGTTTTAAACTGATAGGTCATCAGCTTAGGGCTGTGTACTTGAATCATGTAATTCTAGGCAATTGAATATTCTGTGGTTGTCTTGGTGAATCAGAAATCTCAATTTTAAACTGACAGAGAAGCGAAGGGCTTAATTCAAAAATTTAATATATCCAGACTGTGGCTTTGGAGGAGTATTTGAAAGAGATGTGTTCACTAATCTTTGGATAAAGACCACAGAACTGAAACTGAGAAGTTTTCTCAAAATTTAAGACATCATCCTTGTATGGACAATAATAACAGAAGACCTATCTGTTTGTTCTAATGAAATTTCTTTTAAGAGCAGGAAAATAGCTGAAACCAACCATAACATTGTTTCTCTTTAAGAAGTCTTGTCTTCCTTTCCGGAACCCACAATTCCAAGGTAAGTACCTTTCTTTTTTTAGGATAGCAGTTTTTCAGACTGAGGCTTGAAGAGTTTTTGTTTTACCAAGTATAAAGTCCTATAAAGTAGGTGTTTAAATTTCTTCTTTATGTCAGTTGAAGGTACAGTGTAATACTTCCCTTGTAAATTCTTAATACTGATTGCCAGTGAACCCAGGGGTTATTCCTTAAGGAGGAAATCCTGTTGTCCCCTAGGCTTGTGGTTTTCAAGTACTCACCAGTAACAAATTAATCACCTTTGGAGTTTTTTGTGTTTTCTTTTGTTTTGAAATGCATATCATCAACTGTGGCGTAGTGTGAAGGGACATTTTGTGCTTATGGGTAAATACAAATACAAGATATAATAGCTAATTGTTTGTACAGCAGCTTTCTGTTTGGACGGAAATTGGAAACAAATGAAAACATCTCTGAAGTAGATGAGCAACTCTAGGAGCATTTCTTTCCAGCCTCGCCACCTTAGCTATCCACTGCCTCAATTTTGTGTTTTATTTTCTTCCTTTCGTAAGAGTTTTGTCATCCCTAGACAATGTATTGCTTGTTTTTGAGTTTTATAAAAGTGGTATACTCTGTGGAGTAATCTGCACCTTGCTTTTTTTCACTCAGTACATTTCTGAGGTATAGTGGTAATTCATTCATTTTCTTCCTGTGTGGTATTTTATTAAGTGATTATATTAAAGCTAATTTGTTGATTGTTGTTGTTATGAATAGTGTTCTGTGAACTTTCTCACTCATGTCTCTTGTTGCTTATGTGCAAGACTCTCCCTAAGTGGATTACTGGGTCATGATTAAGTGTTATGAGATAGTGCAAATTGTCAGAGTGACTGTGCTGGTTTAGGTGCTCACCAGCAGTGTTAATAGGCTATTGATTCATGTTTGGTATCATGAGAATTCTTAAATTTTGCCCATGTGGTGATGTAAAGTCATATTTCACAGTGTGGTTTTATTTATAAGGGTGAGTATCTTTTCATGTGTTTATTGGTCTTTCATATTTCCTTTACTGTAAAATGTATTTGTCTTTAAAACTGTCTTAACATACTCTGAAACCTTATTTATAAATCTGAGAAATAGTATTGAAACTTGAAGGACTTGGAACAAATAATGGTGAATCTGTCGGACTTTGTAGAAATTGTACAATGTAAAATGTGATAAATGTGAGTCTTTTAAGTTCTTGGAATAGGTAAGCCCCATGTGTCATTCATCTGTAAACTCCACAGAAATGATTCTCAAAGGAGTGTGTCACTCTCCCTTTAAAAACGTTCAGTGTACAGGAGGCAAAGGGAGATGAAGGTAGGAGAGGAGGGGAGACAGTCTTAACAACAAAGAATTGCCCAAATTCTGCCCAGCTTTGGAATTTAGAAAAGCCCAATTATAAATATCTGAGACTAGAACATAGCTCTGTCTTTATACAAAAACACAGAGGGTTTTTTTTACGTAACTTTATTATATGTAATTTCCCATTAATGCAATCACCATATAAATAAATATATTTTTGAGCTTAGCATGACTTAGTTCACCAGTTAGGAAAGTCATTTCTCTGTCAGTGGTACCTCCCCTGGTACTCAGGTTTCCCATACAACACATGTTAGACCACTTTGCATTTCTAGCACTCCCTCATAAAAGGTTATGTCAACACTATATTCTCAATTTTTGTTTTGGTAGCTATTTTCCCCAATTTGGAATTGAATTTATTGTGTAGATTATTATTGTTTTTGTTTCCTGGTGAAGGAACTTGTTTCTTCTCCCCTTAAACACCATACTCTTGCATTCTCAGCAAATTAAAAAAAAAATCATTCTGAACCTTCTCTTTTCTATGTCCGTTGCATTTTTTCCTTTACCTAGGTATAACAAGAAGGGTTTGGGAAGTATCAACAATAGATCTGTAGTGGATAGCATTTTACATGCATTTCTATGCATTATTCCTTCAGATTCAGTATCCTTGCCTGACATACTTAGCATCCTGTGTGCTGGAAGTATAGTTCCTAATCAAAGTATATTATCTGCTAATCTTTATCAATCAGATTTCAAAGTTGCTGTTTAGCACACTGTATAGGGTTTTAGTACCTGTTTACTTTCCATGTCAACTTGATTATACTGTTAAAAAAATTTTTTTTATTAAGATATTTATATACAATCTTAAGGTTTCACATGAGCAACCTTGTGGTTACTACATTCACCCATATTATCAAGTTCCCCCCTGAACCCCATTGCACTCACTGTCAGCGTAGTAAGATGCTGTAGAGTCAGTACTTCTTTGTGCTATACTGCCTTCCCCATGTTGGTTATACTGTTTAATCTTTTTAAAATAGACTTTTGTGTATATATATATATCTAACATATATATATTTACCCATCCCTTATTAGAAATATAGATTACCTGTACTTTTTGACTATTGTAAATAGTGCCTTGATATATTTATCTAAGCTTTTTTTTTTATGTGCCTTTCTGGTTGTTCTCTTAAATTCTTAAAGATGAGACTGTTGAATTAAAACATATGAATATTTTTAAGACTTTTAGGTGTTTCAGTCTTAAACTCTGAGGAACAGGGTCTGAGAGTATCTACTGTCCTGGAAATTCTCTCCTCTCCATTTAATGTGAGGTAGTTAAATACGTTTTTCTTCATCTGAGTTTTAAAATTCTCAGTATTCAGTAGTTAGCAAATCATGGCTGCCTAGGATGCAGCTCTGATTTCGATCATTTTTTTGGGGTGAAAGATGACCCCAAATGCTGTGACACTCTCCATGCCCGTGCATGTGGGCTGGCCTGTAACTGCCTTGACCAGATGGGATCGCAGGTGTGATGATACGCCAGTGTCAGGCATAGCCTTTAAGAGGAGTGGCACCTTCCACCTTGGCCTCCTGGATCCTGAGCTGCCTTGCAAAAGTCCAAGTACTGTAAGGCTGCCAAGCTTGAGGGGACAGGCATGCTGTGTCCAGCCTTCCATCCATCCCACCAAGGCACTGGGCATGACCAGCCCACCTGCACACTCCCAAGTGACTTTACTCAGCTTGGAGTGCAAGAGTCACTCAGCTGAGCCCTTCCCAAGTTCCTGACTCTCAAAATTCTAAGATAAGTAATTGGTGGTGGTTGTAATTGGCTAAACTTTGGAGTAGTTTGCTGTGTGCCACTAGGCAATTGGAACAGTTACTGAGTCTCTGGGGTATTGAGTTGGAGAGCTTAAACTGTTTTTCCCCAAAAGGAATCAGCTTTTATTCCTTCCTGGAATGGTTGCTTAAAAAGAACATGTGGGCTCCCAGCAGAAATTATACTTCTCCTTGGCTTCAACTAGAGAGCAGTGGGACAGGAGCCAGAAGAATCTGGAGGCTGTGCATTTTTGTTTGAGGCCTGAAGCCTGGCTTAAGTTTCAAACCAAGGAATCTTGTCTGAGAGAGCAGCCTCCTTTTGTGTCTGTGGAATGGAAGGCAGGCTCAGGGACCCATATCTTAGATGATCTCAAGGAAAGCCCTAATGTACATCTTAAGAAGACAAGCTGTGTTCAGATTCTCAGGATCCATAGGTTCCTGCCACTCCCCCTGACCAAGAAGCTTCCCTTTGGGGTCTGCCAAGGAAAATATACATCCCTTAGTTGTTTCAGGCATTCTGTGAGGTGGACCTAAATCTCTAACAGGAGCCTTAACTCCCACTATTTTCCTGCAGGTGTCCCAGCCAGCCACTTACCCACGGCTATTGTGCTCTTACGCCTTTTCCTCGCTTTTCTCCCTTTCAAAAATACCCCACTTCCACTCCTCATCCTGTCTCTCCCAAACTGTGCCATTTGATATTCTGTTCATGCTAAAAGGCTACTTTCATTAAACTGTCTTAAAATCTTTAAGGCTGTCTTAAAATCTTTCATTGCTTTATTCCTCCTCCTGCACCTTGAACACAATCTGGTTTTGGATGTTTGTCTCATATCTCTTAGTAGATTATAAGCAGTTTGAGGACAGAGAAGGTCTTACTCATTCATAATACATAATAATGTTCATAAAATTACTTGGATTTAAGTAGAAACTTTTCTATATTTGCATTTTATTTTCTCTTATTAAGCTACCCAAAAGTTCTTTAGGGGTTTAGTGACTGGAAATGTAAGGAATTACTATCTTGAAAGCATGTGGGTTTCCTTATGCAAACACAGGTAAGTGAGGCAAGAGACTTACACAATGATTCCTCTGTTCTTCCTGGTGTTAGCTGTAGTTCTCTGTAATTCTGCTTTCTGTCCTTGGGTGGGTGGGTAATGGTCAGTTATTTCTGAATAAATTTGTTTGAATTTATGGTACAAGAACACTATAACTCAAATATTTTTTAGGGTTTTACAATGCATTACGTGTAAAAACTTCAAAAACTTGCTTAAAAACCTGAAAAACTTGGTTTCCTTGTCCATTTTTAATAGATGATTTTTTTTCCAGATAGCTTTTACTGTAGCCCATTTATAAGAAATATATTTTACATTGCCACATAGTCTTCATAGAACTGAAACAGGATTCTTAAAACAAGCCTTACCATTATTTCATATATTGTGCTCCAATGTTTTCTATTCTACTCTAATTTTTTTTAATGCTGGTTTTGACCTGCTAATTCTTTTTTTCATTTCAAACTAATGTATTGTTTGAAAAATACTGAGTCAGAAAATAAACTCTTCAATGGTGTGGGTTTGATTCTGAGGCTGATCAGCTTCCCTGAAGGAATTGGTATATTTAAAGACCACATTGGCAGATGAATCTGATGAGAACAGTCACAGTCTATAGAAATCTTGAATAATTCAAAACATCCATAGTAAAGGGTAGATTTTCTTATTGGGAAGAAACGTAAGGTAGGTGGGATCTGTAGTCTTTGCTCAAATTATACTTTTTATTTTCTCAGTTACCACTAGTTTGCAGAATGCTATCTCAAAGTACTAGCACTGCCTGCTGAAGCAGTAATTTTGTTTTTCTTCTATAGTTTATCATTTCCACTTTTTGTTTTAGGGTTGTTGATTTTTCAGGTGCATTCGTAGCACAAATATCATGAGTACCAACACTTAACAGCTAACATTTATTGAGCTGTTATTATGTGCCATGCCATTAGAGTGTTAAGTGCTTTTCTTAATCTTCAGAGCACACCAGGGTGGACTGTAAGCTCTCCCAGTTTACAGACAAGGAAGCTGAGACATAAAGAGGTCCCACACATTACACATGGGGAGCGTGAATGTGCACACTGGGGTCTGTTTGCTGAGCCCCTTCTCTGAATCAGCCTGTGCTTCTACCTGTCAGAATAAAATGTTGCATGTAAAATGGGGCTGCACGGTTCATGACTTTTGGGGATGGTTAGTACTGTCACTTATCCCTGAAACTTGAGAGCCATTTCCAGCATTCTAATGGCAGTGACACTATACCGCTAACACTAGGATATTGGTATTCTGGGATTGTGGTAAGATCGAAACAGGGGTGAGTAAGGTCTTTTTGATATTTCAGTGGACCCAGTTGCTTAAGGGGTCAAGATTAATAGACCTTGTTTATATCACAGTAAATAATTCTATGCTGATGTTTCTTTTAGCCTGAAGTGTACTTACATCATAAATGCTGAACATTGATTTGATGTCTACTGTATACAGACACCACATGTTGTCTACCGTATGGCTCTAAGATTACAAAAATGAGTGTGGAAGATTTAACTCTGATGAAAGAATAAGACACTGATGATTCACAACTCCTAGAACCGCAGGCAGCAGGACTTTTTTCCGCTTAACACTCTTCTGCTGATAAGGGACCTGGCCCAGAGGGTGAGCAGCTCCTCCAGGCTCAGGGTCCCTCTGTCTGTGCTTGTTGTGCTACCTGCTCGCCTGCTGTCTGTACTCTTCCTTCCATTAGTGAGAACCTTGCATGTCCTCTTTTTGATTACCATTTCTTTTATCAGCTTGTGAAATTCAGTGGTAGATATATTTAACTACTTACTAGCCGTTGATTCAGCAGTGCTGTTGACATGTCCTGAGGGTGACCTCACCGCTCGAAACCTCAATTTTCTCAAGTGTCAAAATGACACCTGTTAGTAGGATTGATGGGAGGATTAAATGAAGTCAGTGCATTAATAGTGTTTATGTGGTGTTTGGCACAAAGCAAGCTTAATAAAAAGAATCTAGTTTGGGATACTTCTTCAAAGATATATTAGATATTATAAAGTCATGGTTTCATTCTAAAAATATCATGTACAGAATGAGAATTTAGTGGTTGCATATTTTCATATTCCAGCCTTCTTTCTTTAGCAAGACTTGACTAGAATTGGCCTAGACTTCTCTCATGCTGCCCAGCCTCTGAAGGGGCAGTATGGTCCAATGGAGAGAGCACGGCTGTGGAGGAGATGGACCTCATTCCAGCCATGCTTCAGCTACAAGAGCCCTTAATTTTCTTGGGTATTAAAAAGTGAATCAGAGTTCTTCCCTTATGGGATTTTAAGGATTAAATTAGTGACTACAGAGCAACCAGTGTAGCCCATAGCACATGACCCACCTTCTGCTTGCTTTTCTCTGATGCGTCAGGCTTGTCATATCCTGGCTGCTTCCTCTCTTAATCTCCATTTCCTTCTTGTATGAACACTTGACCTTACCAAGTTTGGCGCATTTTTTGTCCACTGGACAGATACCTCTGTCTTTCAAGCCTGACTTGAGCCATCTTCATCGTTGTTTCTTCACAGGCCCATCTCATCTTACTGACCTTACCTGCCCTCCTGAATTCTCCAGTACCACTCCTTTGGCACTTAACTGGCTCTGTGAAACAGCATAAAGGTGCCTCAGAGACTTTAGGAGACATTTCACTGACCACACTAATTTTACAGATGAAGAAACTAAAGTCTAGACAAGATAGTGATTGTCTAAGATCAAGTTTCCTGCTCTAGATTACTCCTTTCTTGACTACTCAATGCACCATCTCAGATTTTTAGTTTATTAAAGAACAAAACAAAACAAAAACCCAGGATCAGAAATAGAAGGTTATATATGTAGATTTGTACCTCCTGGAGCAGAGCCTCTTCTGCGTGTTCATCCTGCTCATGGTCTATGTGCCTTTTTTACTTAGATGGTAAGTATAATATTAGAGTAATTCTGTCTTCAGAATCACAACACAAGCATTAATTATCATATGTTTACCAAGCACCTACCATGTATGATCTTTATAAGAGAGTCTGTGCCTTTGGAGAGCTCAGAGCCCATGGCTATTAAAAAGCACTGTAGGGATAAGGAAGACTCTGGAGTGGGACCATATGTTCTTGAATTTGCTAAAGGTACTGTTTTTCCACAAGACAGATGCAGAGAAACATAGATTGGTGCTTACCTAGTTCTCTCCTCTCAGCTTCTCTAAGTGAAGATATTTGATAGCCACAAATGTGTTTTATTTCAGAGCCACAGTGGTGTCCACAGTGGTGTCATAGCTTTCTGGATACTTGCATGGTCAGCTCTGATTCATTGCCTTTCCCTCAGCCATCTTTGATAGACAAACAGATTTCATGATACTGTCCAGTTTGACTTGGTTGCCTGCACTCTGGAAACTTCCTGGACCATCCAAAACCACGTAAAAATTTATTTAGAAGTTTTAACAGCTGTCAAACTGGAGCCTGAGCTGGTGGGATTGGAGCGTTGAAAAAATACATATACATCACCTTCATGTAGTCTCTATTGAAGTTTTTCTTTTTTTCTCCTTTTACATTAATATTATGTGCCTCAACTAAACATATCCCATGTTTTTTATGTGCAGTAAAACACCTAAAAAGTCACTGAGTCATAATTGAAAGTCATATTTAAAAGGATTTGTTCTTATTTAGCAAATGATAGCAGACCTCATCTTTCTAAAAATAAACCATCAGACTATGTCACTGAATATATTTGACCCCTCTAAAAACAGGCTCTTTCTCGTTCTCTCTCACATGGGAAGACTCTTTTTTTTTTTTTTTTGTCTATGATGTAGTTTTCCAAAAGTTCATCACTATTGGCTGCTTCATTTATGTTCTGAATTTAATTTTAAATTCTTGGAAGTATAAAGAGGCAATTTAAGAATTTTATCTCAAGCCTGGTGATTGTATCGTTGAGTATATGCAAGTTTTGATGAATTGTATTTCATTCTGATAGCATAGGGATATTGCCAGTGACTGGATTTGAAGTGCTTTGCAATTTTCTGCATCCTTATGTCTGTCCCCTTGTTGAAACAAATGTATTACTTTTTGTGGTGAAGGCTCCTTGGTGGTTATTTTAATTTGCTTGGCGGGTGTAATTTAAATCTGATGTTACTTCTTCTCTAGTTATTGGGTAATAGCCACATTGGTTTTTGTCCCAGAAAACATTCACTGAAGTGAAGAATGGATTTGGTGAATCAGGAGTCTGTTGTGTGAATGAATTATTAGCAAACAACATCTTAAGTGATTCAGGTTTAAGTTTTGTAGTTCTTATGCATCGTTCCCATTTTCCTGTAATATTTTCTTACCTCCCAATATGTAAATATTTTATCTTTACTCATAGAACTGTTTTCCTGTTAACCAAATTATCTCCTAAGACTGTTTATATAGACTTGAAGTATTTTTTTTGTGTCTCTGGATGTGGGTGTTCTAAGTACCTCCCAGAAAACCTCCAGGAATTTTTGCCCACCTACTTGGTTTCCCTGGAGGGTGAAAGAAGGTGATTAAATGGAGAAGAAAAGCCTCACGAAAAGCCACCACCAAAAAAGCTTCCTATATGTTTATTAAAAGTAAAGCTCATCAGCTGCTATCTCATCAGCTGCTATCTCAGCAGCCAAGGGCTCTTAAAGTAAGGTAACAGTTATGTGTTATTCTGTCTGTAACGTAAAATTTTCTTCCCTTGGAAAAAAGTCTCAAAAGATTTTCTTGATAGCTATACTATGACAGGATGTGTTTTTGTTATATGAGGCTCAGTTTATTGGAAGTTAATGTAGATAATTGCTTCCACTGTGCACCCTGCAGCCAATAGCTTATGTTTTGAATTTTTCTAGAATCACTTGGTAGTAAAGTGGCCTCTAGTTCAAGCCTTCACAAGCAAAGCATCCATGCTTAGAGGAGGCTGTGTTAGCAGAATATGAAACCTGCTCAGAGATAAGAGGGGAAGCTTCACTGTTGATGATTTTGTTAACTCAGGCGTGGCTTCCTGGTTTGAGAGAGAACTCCACATAAATGGTGATGGATGGAGTGTTAGTTATATCATGGTGGACCATGGCATCCCAGGCTGTATCAGCCCACTGACCCTGTTATATATCAGCACTTGTGGTTTGTATTCACCCCACAGAGCGTGGCAGGAGATAGTGGAAGTGATCTGAGAGACCCCCTGGTCTAATTCTTCATTTCGGCCAAGGAAACTAGACAGTGTACTGCCTTGCCTAGTATAAGGCAACAACTTACTTGTGGCAGCCCTGAGCACTGCAGCAATTTACAAGACAGGTAAAGAGAGGACACAGAGATATGAAACAGGGAGAGTACGAGGAGAGGCAGTTCAGGGTAGGATTATGTGTGATATGATAGATGGAGACCACAGAAACTGGAGTTAGTTTGGAGTGGCATCCATCACTTTAAGCTGTGTGATATTTGGACAAGAAACTTAATTTTTCTGACTCTAAGTTCCTTTAGCTCAGAGATGTTGTATGGATTAAATAAGGTGATGGTATGAAGTGTCTGGCACAGCACATGGGATATAGCAAGTGTTCCACAATGGCAGCTGTTATTGTTCTGGTAGTTCAAGAGGGGGAGCAAAGCAAGGAGAGAAATGTGAACATGGTGATATTCAGGGCTTCAGTGGATTGGATGTTGCCCATGTGCACTGGGGAAGGCCATCTACTTTACTGAGTCCACCAATCAGATGCTAATCTACCCAGAAACACCCTCACAGGCTCACACAGAAGTAACGGGCACTCCTGGGCCCAATCAAGTTGACACAAAAAATTAACCATCATAAGAATCTTGATACTGAGAGTCTTTTCAGAGCAAGCCTTTAAAAACCTCACATCCGATCATATCACTGCTTAAAAACCATCCTTGGCTCCTCATCACATATCTAGAAGGTCAAGCCTATGTGAATGTACTTTCCCGCTTGCTTATTGCATTTTAGTCATGCTGGATCTCTTGCAGTTCCTGGAACATTGTATGCATTTTCATTTTTTTCTTAAATAGCAGTTGCTCCTTTATCCTGGCTCACCACTCTCCCATTAGTCATCCTTCAAGACTTAATTCCAATCCCATTTCTTCTGTGTAGTCACTTGGACAGTGGTTTCCCCATCTCTGACCTTCCCTTCTGGTGAGTCACTACTTACTGTGTTTCCATAGTACCCTGTACGCATTACTGCCACTCCCAAACTGTGTGCCAATGACTGGCTTACATTCCCTGAACATAAGGACCAGGTCTTGGTCATCTTTGTATCTCTAACACTAGATTGGTGCCAGGCAGAGAATAGATGCTCATTAGATGCTTGTATGAGTGAGTGAGTGAAAAGAAGGGAGGGAGGTGGGAGGAATTATCCTAATGAAAGGTTATCCTAAGTTGATAGGACACCATGAGCAAAGAAAAGAATGCAAAATTAGTGTTTTCTTGATGGGGAGAATGAGAGAGTTTAATTGGAAAGAAGGACTTGTGAGAAGTAGGCATGTGTAAAAGAGGTAGGAAGATCTGATGACTCCATTTGGAAGACTTTGAATAGGAAGCAGAAAAATTGAGATGTGTTATGGAAAGGAGCCACTTTGGGTTTCTTGTCAGTGGAGTGACATGGTTACGTGACAGGAAAATCAGTCTAGTGGCTGGATGGTTTGGAATGAGGAAAAACTTCTAGGATGCTAGTTAAATTATTGTAGAAATCCAGATGTGAGTTAATGAAGGCCGAAACGAGGATGAAGCTAGTCAGAAAAGCAAGAGGATAGACATTAAAACAACAAACCACAAAACTCTGGCAAATAAGTTAACTTTTAGATTTCTCACATTTTAGTTTGCCAAATATTTTTTCCGCCTTCCTTCAAAAGTAAAGAACTTTCCATTTGAGTCTTGGTATTGATGTCTAGAAACTCCATCTAAATCTGAAACTCTCTTAGCTGGTTTTTCAAAGAAGGACAGGAGTTTTCTCTGTGATAACTAGTTAATATTAGTTTTTAGTTTGGTTTTTGGGTTTTGTTTTTTTTTTAGTCTAGGCTCATCTCTACAGGCCTATGGGTCTAGAAGGAAACTTGGGAAATAATTTGTCAGTTCTCTGGCATTTACAAGATGTTTCTCTAGTCTTCTGATTACAGCATTCCTGGTTTTTGTTGACAGTGCTTATTGGGAAAACCACCTATATCTTTTTTTCTTTCTTTTTTAAAAAATAGTGCCTATAGCCTTCAAGCTTTATGCTTCTTTGAGATACTCTTGTAAGATCTTTTTTTCATGGATTATGAAAAATGTCAAAAGGAATTCTAATCAGAAGTCATTTCTGTTATGTGAACTTGTACATTGCAAAATAAATGATCTAACTGATACGCTTCTCTCATTTTCATTTAGTATCAAGGTACATACACTCAGATCTTCTAAGAAGGGAAGAACTAATATGAGTGCCCACTGTACCCCACCTCCTCTTGGAGCTACATGCGTCACAGACATTTAAATGCTCAACACCTCATAAAGTGAGCATTAATAATTTACTTTATTAAGGAAATTAAGGCTTTGGGCAATTACATTGTATCCCTGTGCATAATTGGTGGGAAAGAAAGACCACATCTTTTTGAATATGCTCAGTTGACCCTGCACAATTGTATACAGCAGTTCTCAAACTTTCTTAGTAACAGGACCCATTATCCAGTGAAATTTAACTGCTGATACTTAAGATGCATAACAGTAGTGTTCAATATTTGTTACACTAAATTTCAGGTTTAGAACTTTAATCTTCAGTGAGTTTCATCTGACTTATTTCTATGTACCTTTTATTTGCAGAAGAAGAGTTCAAAAGTCATATGGACGAGATGTGTCTAACAGTTCTTTTTTTGCTGCATCAATATTATTGTTTTTCTTGTCAGAAAGTGCTAAAAATTACACCATGGATCTTTAATAGCTTTTTAAATAGCTTGTCTTGCAATTTCAGAGCAGCATCTGATGACACTGATACAGAAAACTTGAAGGAGAAATAGTAGGAAAATTTGTTTTAAAGTTGAATCACTAATCATATCTAGTGATGTCCATATTCCTCATCAGTTAAATTCATCCCGGGGGGCTGGGGTGGCCATCAGACAGGAGTTAGTGAATGCCTCTACATCCAGTTTCATTGTTCATTGTTTGGAAGAAAACAGTTTTTGAAAATATCTTGTAGCATTTTAAGATGTTCATAGTTATTTAAAAAAATCGAAAGCCTGTCAGCTTTTCACTCAAAGTTTCAGGATAGTCAAATTTATTTTGTTTTACCTGTTGAGTCCAAACTAGCACTTTCCTGTATTCCTTAATATAGTTAGATTGGGGGTTGTTCAACAGAACAGGCAAGTGAATGCATCTACATGTTTTATTTCAGAGATGGTTAATTAATGTATCAACCAAAGAGTGATTTTAAATAGATGCCATTAGAAATATTAAAATCAGTACATTGCTCCACAGCAAATAGCAAACTTAGGTATGAAAAAAAGTTGAAATTGTTATGGGTATAAATACCCTGGAAAATGAGTGTTTTGGGAGCTGGCTTAGTGAAATTGATGGCTTTTATGGCATTGTGCAGTACTCTTTCGAAGATGCTGGTGTCTGATGCTTATTGATCACAGGAACAATTTTGGCTGTCACTTTTATAGAACCCATGCCACTCCTGTGGTTTTCCTATCGTTGCTTTAAACACTACAGTGTAATGACTTAACAAATCTTTATATTTTTTTCTACACAAACACATTGCAAAAACAAGCAAGACAGAGGAGAGGCACATTGTCTCATCAAAGTGAACTGTTAAAAAGAATTTAGTCCATTTTCAGACATGGAATGAACTCTTTTTATTTTGGTATCATTAATGTACAATTACATGAGCAACATTATGGTTATTTAGACTACCCCTATTATCAAGTCCCCACCACATACCCCATTACAGTCACTGTCCATCAGCATAGTAAGATGCTATAGAGTCACCACTTGTCTTCTCTGTGCTATACTGCCTTCCCCGTGCCCCCCTCTATGTTATATGTGCTAATTGTAATGCCCCTTATTCTCCTTATCCCCTCCCTTCACACCCATCCTCCCCAGTCCCTTTCCCTTTGGTAACTGTTAGTCCATTCTTGGGTTCTGTGAGTCTGCTGCTGTTTTGTTCCTTCAGTTTTTTCTTTGTTCTTGTACTCCACAGATGAGTGAAATCATCTGATACTTGTCTTTCTCCGCCTGGCTTATTTCACTGAGCATAATACCCTCTAGCTCCATTCATGTTGTTGCAAATGGTAGGATTTGTTTTCTTCTTATGGCTGAATAATATTCCATTGTGTATATGTACCATATCTTCTTTATCCATTCATCTACTTGTGGACACTTAGGTTGCTTCCATATCTTGGCTATTGTAAATAGTGCTGCGATATACATGGAGGTGCATCTGTCTTTTTCAAACTGGGCTCCTGCGTTCTTAGGGTAAATTCCTAGGAGTGGAATTCCCAGGTCAAATGGTATTTCTATTTTGAGTTTTTTGAGGAACCTCCATACTCCTTTTCACAATGATTGAACTAATTTACATTCCCACCAGCAGTGTTGGAGGGTTCGCCTTTTTCCACATCCTCGCCAACATTTGTTGTTGTTTGTGTTTTGGATGTTGGCCATCCTAACTGGTGTGAGGTGATATTTCATTGTGGTTTTAATTTGCATTTCTCTGATGATTAGTGACGTGGAGCATCTTTTCATGTGCCTGTTGGCCATCTGAATTTCTTCTTTGGAGAAGTGTCTATTCAGATCCTCTGCCCATTTTTTAATTGGATTATTTGCTTTTTGTTTGTTGAGGTGTGTGAGCTCTTTATATATTTTAGATGTCAGCCCTTTATCAGATGTCATTTATGAATATATTCTCCCATACTGTAGGATGCCTTTTTGTTCTATTGATGGTGTCCTTTGCTGTACAGAAGCTTTTCAGCTTGATATACTCCCACTTGTTCATTTTTGCTTTTGTTTCCCTTGCCTGGGGAGATATGTTCATGAAGAAGTTCTTCATGTTTATGTCCAAGAGATTTTTGCCTATATTTTTTTCTAAGAGTTTTATGGTTTCATGACTTACATTCAGGTCTTTGATCCATTTCTAATTTACTCTTGTGTATGGGCTTAAACAATAATCCAGTTTCATTCTCTTACATGTAGCTGTCCAATTTTGCCAACACCAGCTGTGCTGTTGAAGAGGCTGTCATTTCCCCATTGTATATCCATGGCTCCTTTATGGTATATTGATTGACCGTACATGTTTGGGTTAATATCTGGACTCTCTATTCTGTTCCACTGGTCTGTGGGTCTGTTCTTGTGCCAGTCCCAAATTGTCTTGATTACTGTAGCTTTGTAGTAGAGCTTGAAGTTGGGAAGTGATATCCCCCCTGCTTTATTCTTCCTTCTCAGGATTGTTTTGGCTATTCGGGATCTTTTGTGGTTCCATATGAATTTTAGAACTATTTGTTCCAGTTCATTGGAGAATGCTGTTGGCATTTTGATAGAGATTGCATTGAATCTGTAGATTGCTTTAGGCAGGATGGCCATTTTGACAATATTAATTGTTCCTACCCAAGAGCATGGGATGAGTTTCCATTTGTTAGTGTCCTCTTTAATTTCTCTTAAGAGTGTCTTGTAGGTTTCAGGGTATAGGTCTTTCACGTCCTTGGTTAGGTTTATTCCTAGGTATTTTATTCTTTTTGATGCAATTGTGAATGGAATTGTTTTCCTGATTTCTCTTTCTGCTAGTTCATCATTAGTGTATAGAAAAGCTGGAATGAACTCTTATGCAAAGGGTGCTCTTGCTTGGAAGCTTCCCTGGGTTGCATTGTGAGATAATGGTGGTGTTAATTTTATTTTCATAATATCATGCTTATCCATCAAACTTGACTCGGTTTTTTCTTCTTCATTCTCCCCCTTTTTTTGGGGGGGGTAATGTTTGCACATAGCTCATTCTGTGATCCGGTAATTTACTTTGAGTGACAAAGTACTTAAATTTTTATTGTCAAGTTGTAAGTAGAAAAACAATAAGAACTGAAACTTTTAATCTGTATTAAGGTATTATGAAGCGAAGTGGGTAACATCTTTCTTATTGTGGAATTGACTCTTAACACTATGGCAAGTGCAGGTACGAGGTGGGCAGGTGCGTTTAGGTTTTTCTTGGCATTTGAATATTATACACAAGGACAGTGACAGTGTGTGTGCTTATAAAATTTTTCACAAGTGGAAAAGCCCAAAACTGAATTCACATGAAGATAAAACAGAACTATGACCAGCCTAATTAAAGGCATGTGTATAAGTTCAGTATACCAGAAATTGAGAAGAGTTTTTCCAATGTCTGCATAAGAACAAATTAACTTGTCTGCATTCTGCATGAGTTAATGCATTTAGTGCTTAAAATTGTATTTGTAATACATCTAAATGTAGGAATAAATCCGGATTCTCCAGGGAAACAGAACAAGTAAGGGAGATATGTGTGTGTGTGTATCATATGTGTGTATAAATCAATCTATATAAATAAATAAATACTCATGCACACACATACATAAGTCTCTAATTTGTATATTTTAAGGAATTGGCTCACATGATTGTGGGAACTGGCAAGCCTGAGCTCTATAGTGTAGGCCAGCAGGCTGGAAATTCAGATAAGAGTTTATATTGCAGTCTTGAGTCCAAAAGCCAGAAACTCAGCCAGAATTTCTGTGTTACAGTCTGGAGACAAAATTCTGCCTTCTTAGGGAACTTTAGTCTGCTCATAAGGCTTTCAACTGATTGGATGAGGCCCACCTCTGTTATGAAGAGTAATCTGCTTTACTTAGATTCTATATTTAAAATGTTAATCACATCTAAAAAAATACCTTTACAGCACCATCTAGAGTAGTGTTTGACCAAACATCTGGGCACTGTAGCCTAGCCAAGATGACACATAAAATTAACCATCACAGTGTATATTTTTAATTATAAGTCTTGAAATGAAAAAGTATTTTAAAATTAAATTTTGTTCAATGTGAGTGCTTCTTTTGAAGCCCAAAGCTCTGAGAAGAATGAAAGTATTTTACTCTTAGAAGCAGTATGGTAATGAAAGAACCGAGGATAGAAGCTAGGCAGTTTGGGTTCAAATCACAGCTCTGCCATTTATAATTTGTGTGACTTTGGTCAAGTTTCTTGAAGTTGAGTTTCAGTTTTCCTCATTTATAAAATGAGGGTGTTACTTCATCAGACTACTTTGATAATTAAATGAGAGAATGCTCATAAAACTCCTCATGTAAGAATGGCATATAGTGGCATTTAGTACATGGTAACTTACCATTATCGTTGTGATTGTTATAGACATACTGCATTTGAAATTTTTAAATATCCCTTTATGTCTTTTACACTATTGCCTTATACACAAGTGTCCTGCTGAATACACTATTAATACTGTTTATAGGGGAAAAAATGGAATAAAAACCCAGCATCTTTCAGTTTTATTCTTCTTTTTTTTAAAGAATATTACAATTGAACAACCCAAAATACCAGTGACATTGTGAGCTCAAAGTGTTATATGAAATTAAATGACATATTCAGAAAAGCAAATGGAACCAGATTATTGGGACAATAAGTTTTGTTTATTGTTTTTAGTTATTGGTATATAATTTTTCTGAAGTCATGAGTTGCAGTTAATTACCTTACAACAGTGTGTCTGAAACTTAATTCCGTATTTTGAAATGGAACCATATTTTCTAGAAAATCTTTAAAGCAGGTCATATTCTTACAGATATCATATCTAGGACCTAACTCATGATGACTTACTGGTCAGCTCTGGGATTTTCCTCAGAAATAAAAAGTAATCTGTGATCTATAAGATATTCAATATTGTTTGGAATTCTTTTTCTTTTTCTGTAGGTATCTTTTTAAAGTTGTGAAAGCACTCTTATTAAAAACGAAATACAGAAAAATTGTGTTCCTCTTCCTAAAGTTGACCACACTCTGCAAAATGTGTTTTGTTCATTTTTTTGTTGCTGTAGTTATTTAATGAGTGTTTTGCAGCTTGTCAGTATTCATCTTAAGGTATTGGGAACATACAATAGCAAAGAGGACTTTGGAAAGATCTATTACTGGGGGCTGTGCCCAGGTTCTGCTGTGAAAAAATGAAGGCAAAAAGAGATTTAATAGTTGTTGCTTCTGATGCGATACTACAGGAGTAGATTGGGGTCCATTAACCTGGGCATCATAGCATAGTGGGAGATGGTGCTGCAGGTTCTGTTTCCTAGTCACCTACTGAGAAGATCAAGGGCTAGGTCAGAAGTACCTCGTAATACTCAATTTCTTACTTGAAAAGGGAATTAAAAAAAAAACTTTGCTACATCCTTTTGCCTAAGAAGATGTTACATTTGAATGGGTTATTCATGTTATATTGTGGTTTCTTTTTGTGAAGAATGACACTGGATACAATTGTCCCAATCCCAGATGATTAAGTGGATTTAAGGTATAATACAATTGTCTTCATGTAAATTGAAGTAGCACCTGGAATATTACAGTCCAAGATAAGAAATACTAAGTTAGTACTCATTTATAGTACATAAGTATTTCGAGATAAGTACATGCATTAGTATGGGAATGAAGAAGAAATGAAAACCACATAGGTTTTCGGGGATGTTGGGTGCTCTTTAGATCAGTCCAAGAAGGCTAGCAGCAGCCACAGACTCCTCAAGACGCCCTGCTGTGTGCAGCCACTGGGCTAGTGTGTGATGCTTGTTATCATCAAAACCACTTTGTGAAGAAGGTCTCCAGTCACATATGCAATACCCTTGGGCAAAATGTGTTCCAGAATTCGTGATTTTTTGAAAGGTAAGACTTTATATTATGTACTCTTCCCTTCCTCAACAATTTTTGGCCAAATACCCCGTAATTGAACACATGACTGTTTCTGTAGTGAAATACAGAAAAATTCAAGCGTAAGCGAGATAACTATAAATAACCCCCATGTCATTCCGGTCAGCTTTTGCTGCGGATGAGTTTTCTGCCAAAGGAGTTTGCTGCTAACTTAAAAACAACGAGAAAACTGGTTTGTAGAGCTTTTTGAGTTTAATATTTGAGAAAAAGAGATTATGGACCAGTATTTCTATTTTTACAGTTAAGAAAGTAATAGCATAGAAAAATTTTCCCATGGATACTTGAGCCTATAGTCTTAACCTTTATCACTCAGTATGGTAGGATATGGCATTTCTGGGATAAGCAGATGCATACAAAAATTGTCATTTCATTTTTTTCTCTGCTTTTGTCATCACTTCATTGTTTGTGATTTTTTTATGTCATTGAATTCTAGAGATAGTGTAAATCAGTACTGGCTTTTCCACCTCATTCTTTTCCATCTTAAATAAATGCACATTTTGACTTCATTTTAGTGCAATATTGGGAGGTGTCAGTATGGCAGGTGAAATTAGCAGATTTCTGTTCATTATTTCTTCAAGGCTTGATTTGTTCCTGTTCTACACACTTTCAAAGATACTTTATAATTTATGAGAATGTTTTGTTAGATATTTTCCACTGGTAGGTTTTTGTTAACCATGTCTTAATTTTGTGTCTTTTCACAAGATACAAAAATAGTTTGACAGTAAACTAGTATGTAATTGCCATTTTATATATGGAAACAACATGGCATTTAAAATTTTGCTCTGTTTTCCATGATTCAGGACATTCCCATTAGTGTTTTCCTTAGGAATTAATTGCAATACATTTAACCATAATTAGTGTTTACTTTCTTGATTTAATTTGAATGGGAAAAACTAAGAAAACTCAGAATAGGCTCATGATGTCAGGTAAAAGATTTTGTGGGTCTTACAGCCTAGCTGCCTGGGTTCTCATTCTGCTGTTATCTCAATTACAGATGTTTAAAATAGGGCTGTTAATACTACCTATTTCAAAGGGCTATCAGGAGGATTAAGTGTAAAGATACTTGCGACAGGTTTAGACTGTGTTTGACATATAATGAGTACTCAGTGTCTGCTCTTATTATTGTCATCCCAAGCAGAGTTTAGGTTTTAACCTGACATAGTTCTTTGTCAGACATGCACTTAAGTTTAAGCATTTTGTCGTTGATTGCTCCTTTTTCCTCACCTTCATGTAAGTGGCCTTCTCAGCCGTTTTGTACTCTTATCATTCCTGAGAGCTGTGACATCAGATCCATGACGAGGCATTGTGTTGATTCTCAGTTGGAGGTGGGGCGTGGGGAGTGGAGAGGGCCTCTGTCTGGTCTTATCTCAGAGTTTAGGTATGTTAACTGGTTTCTACTCCATTCTGGGGGCCCTACCATCAAATCAGTGAAAAAGAAGACTTAGTGAGATGTTTGTTAAGTTTCTTGTTAGAATGTCTTCAGAAATATTTAAATATTTAAGATATTCCCCTCTGCTGAAAAATATACCATAATACTATGGTCTAGAGATGAAGAATTAATTTAAACATGTGTTTCACCATGTGACTTTTAACTTTCAATTGAAGACAGAAAGCAGAACATGAGTTTATACTTCAGTATACACTTTTAATATTCCAGCTCTTGAATTAAAGAATTATTTAAGCCATAAAGCTGTCTGTAAGTTGCTTTAAATAGTATCTGTATGTGTGTCATGTAGATGTAAATTTCAGTCACAGAAGTGTATGTTCCAATAAAAGCCCAGGATTTGGGAGTCCTGGCTGGTTTACTTGTAGGTCATGTTGAGTACCTGTTCTATGCAGGCCCTTGTGGTAAAAACTTTAACTTGAAGAGATGATTTTAGGTGCTCTTTCAGTACAGTGAATTGGGAGGATGTTTTCGAAGACAAAGTTGTGAATTTACAAAGTATTTCTTGAGTGGTGATTTAAAAAATGCTTTCGACATAAATCCAGTATTTGCAAAACTGAAATGATTAAGCAGTGCACATTGAATTTTTCTAATACCTGTACTCCCCCTCTTCTTTATCATGATGATCTTCATCTTTATTTTTCTTTTAAGCCAACACCAAGAAAATTAGAATTGGTACTCAGAACTTAACAGTCTTGTGTTTAGTGTGGTTTTGTAGACTTTTCTAAGGTAGTAGTTTTGTTTGCTTTTAGGGACTATGTCAGAAAGCTATATTTTGAATAGCTTTGCTGGATTTATTTGCTAATTTATTAGTAAATAAAAAGACATTATCTAATGTTTAAACCTAAATATGAGCCACCATTCCATTCTATATCTTCATTCAGTTCATGTTTGATTTCACAGTAGTCATCTTATACTTAATGTAATACTCTAGAGTTAATGCCTTTTAAAGCAAACGTAATCCAACCTGAACTAATAATGAAGTTAATTTGTTCCCCTTTTAGGTGAGCAACTTGCTTGCCACTTGACTACTATTTTGATTTGGTGACTCTAAATGGGTTGGGGTATTTTCATAAAATAAATAGTTGTTGGTTGGGAAAGAGTGCCTGTGGGAGGAAAGATCTAGGTGGCTTCCAAAGGTGAGGTTGAGGAGGTATGATCTCAGCTTTAGAGTGGATTGAGTGAGGTTCTCATCACATAGCACTGATCTTAATAGATGATTGAAGAGAGTTCTTAGTAGGAAATATATTAATATCAGTTATATTTCAATCATGGTGACTGGAGAACAGAGACAGGTGATCGTGAATACCTTAAATATGATGCATTTGGGTATTTGTGTTTCAGATGATGGAAAGAATAACAGATAAAATGGAATTTCCAAGCTGTTCTTTTTATCCTTAGAGTGACTGTAGGAAGTGGTACGGGTGAAAAGAAGTATTTACATCCACAGTTCTTAGATGTGGTCCTCAAATAATTTTAGTACATTCCTTCATTTATTGAGTAGACATTTACTGAAAGCCAGCTGTATGCCAGGTATTGCTGGCAGGTCTGAAGATACTGCCTTTGAGGAACTCAGCCTAGTGGGGAAAGTCTAAATGAACTCTGCTCTAGTGGGATAAGTGTAATGAGAATGCTCTGGGTACACAGCACATTAGACACATAACCCAACAGGTGTCAGGAAAGGCTGTCTAAAAGCCATGTCATCTGAGCCTCTTGAGAGATAACTTAGTAGGGGTTAGCTAAAAAAGATGAATGCTTACATCATCCAGTGACTTAAAAATGACACCATTTGTCTCTTCATTGGTGGCATCCCCTTCATATCCCACATCCAGTCCCCATCCCCCAGCTCAGTGGTATCAAAAGTGCCTGGTGTCCCAGTCAGTGATAATTATAGGTAGGAATGTGTTCTCTTTGATGGGAAAAGAATAGTTTTTTCAACAAATGATGCTGGGACAACTGGATATCCACGTGCGAAAGAATGAAGATGGATTCCTTTTCCTTACCATGTGCAAAAATTAACTCGGTGCATCAAAAGTCTCATTTAAACGTGAGATCTAGAACTATAAAACTCTTAGAGGAAAACAGGTCTTTGTGACCTTGGGTTAGGCACTGGTTTCTTAGGTATGATGCCTAAAGGCAAAAGCAACCAGAGGAAAAAAAGTAATAAATTGGACTTCATAAAGAAAAAAACAACAAAGAAAACTTGTGCTTAAAAGGACACTATCAAGAAAGTAAAAGGATAGCTCCAAGATGGGGAGAAAATATTTAAAGTCATATATCAGATAAGGATCTAGTATTCAGAATTTATAGGCTTTCACAATTCAACAATAAAAAGATACATAACCCAACCTTAAAATGGGCAAAGGATTTGAATTGACATTTCTCTAGAGAAGATGTATAAAAGGACACTAAACACATGAAAAGATGTTCAACATTAAGTCATTAGGGAACTGCAAATCAAAACCACAGTGAAATATTACTTCATGCTAAGTTGGCTATAATAAAAAAGAAGGATAATAACAAATATTGGTGAGGATATAGAGAAGTTAGAACCCTTATGCACAGCTTTTGGGATTGTAAGATGATGCAGCTGCTTTGGAAAACAGTGACAGTCAAACACGGAGTTACCATATGACCCTGCAGTCTTACTCCTAAGTGTGTTGGTTTTCTTTGTCACTGTAGCTGGACCGTTGTCCAGGTGTTTGGTCAAATATTATTCTGGCTCTTTCTGAGGGTGTGTTTTTGCATGAGATAACATGTATATCAGTGGGCTTTGAGTAAAGCAGATTGCCCTCTGTAAATGGATGGGCCTCATCCAATTAGTCGAAGGCCTCAGTAGAACAAAGACTGATATTCCTTGAGCAAAAAAGAATTCTGCCAGCAAACAGCCTTCAGACTTGAACTGCAACACTGGCTCTTTTCTGGGTCTCCAGCCTGATGGCCTTTGACCTTAAACTTCAATTCAGCTATTTTCTGGGTCTCCAGCTTGCCAACCCACCCTGCAGATTTTGGACTTTCCAGCCTCCATAATCGTGTGAGCCGATTTATGTATATATATATATAAATTCTTTTTCTGGAGAACTCTAATAGCCGAATGAGAAATGTGTTCACACTAGACCTTATATACAAATTTTCACAGCATTATTAATAGTAGCAAAAAAGCATGGAAACAACCTCAATGCCCATTAACTGACGTATGGATAAACAAATCATGGTATATCCATACCATGGAATGCTAGTCAGTCAGGGAGGAATGAAGTACAGGTAACAAACTACAACATCAGTGACCCTTCTGAACAGTATGCTAATGAAAGAAGCCTGACACAAAAGGCCACATATTGTAAGATTTCATTTATATGAAAAATTCAGAAGACAGATCCATAGACAGAAAGTACAGTAGTATTGCCAGGAGCTGGGAATAGTAGGGAGTGGGGAGTGATTGCTAGTGGCTGTGGAGTTTTTCTGGAGCAGGGAGGCAGTGATGATTATTACACAGCCTTGTGAATATACTAAAAACCACTGAATTATGTGCTTTTAAATGGGTGAATTTTGTAGTATGTGAATTACATGTCAATAAAGAAGATGTGTTCTCAGAGAGCTTTCACCAGGTTTATTATACTTGGCACATTATCCTAAATCTCTTGGGCTTTGTGCATTTTTTATTTATACAATAAATATTGACTTAATTCGGTTACCATACCCTAGGTACCCCAGGGAATAAAGAGAAACATTAGAGCCCAGATGCCAGTTTATATATTCTAAGAATAATGTAACCCCCATTTGTGGAGGGATTTGTCGTCTATGAAAAGTTTTTCACATACCTTATATGAACCTTACTACAGCCCTGTAATTTCAGAACAGAAGTAATTTGTTTTTTATCTGTGTTTTTCAAAGTCTTTTCATACCTTTTACCATGATGTGTTTCTTCCCAGCAGTGTATCTGTTTACATGTTCTTCTTAAAGCTGTTCCTTATCTTGTCTGTCAGTTAGTAGGGACTTAAATACTTTGTTACTGGAATGGCTTCTGCTCCTTTTCTAGTTGAAAAGATGAACTCGGGGGGTTGAAGAGGCATGCTCCCATTCCACCCTGGGTAGGGGCATAGCTGTGGGGTAGGGACTAAGCTACACAGGGATCTTTCCATTTTTCCTCACTTGACCAGGTACCAGCTGTTAGTATGCCATGAGGAAGACTTCCAGAGGCTTTCTGAGGCTTGGCAGTGAATTGTAAATGGGATTTTTTAAAAATATAATTTATTTTATTATCATTAATTTACAGTTACATGTGCAATATTACGATTATTAAACTACCCCTTCATCAGGTCCCCCCCACCAACCCCATTACAGTCACTGTCCATCAGCGTAGTGA